>JAODAL010004558.1:0-135000 GCA_025379985.1 Phyllomedusa bahiana | reverse complement strand
ACAGGCCAGGTTTAAATAGCTTTAAGGCAGTGTAGAAAAGTCCCAGAATGTAAGAACCTGTTCTTCTCGCAGGTCATACTATAGGTTGCAGTGTATTGCCAATAAGTCGGCTCAAGGCACACCCTTTAACCTGGTTGGTTTGTTTAGACTGTTCTGGCAAGATTTGGCATCAAAAAGAATTTCATAACATGTGTCCTAATTTCTATGAATGTTGTGCGACGCCCCCCTGAACGCCCCAAATCTTTGGTGCATTACAAAGGTACTTATTTTGACAAAGTTTGGAGTACATTCTTTTTGGCTCAAAGTGTACCAGAAAACTGGCGCAGCCCCATTCATACATACCTCCCAAAGTTCCTAACCTTTGGAAAGTTGTTTAGAAAGTGTTTTTTTTTTTTTCAATGGCCAGTCCCTTTAAAGGGGTTTTGCCACGATGTAATGTTGACGTGGGATCCTCCAAAAATGGTGGCCCCCCCTCCCCCCCGCGCTATTTACTCACTTTTTAAAAATATATATATATTAAAAAAGTTGAAGCCTGTGAGATTGTACAGTCTGACTAAAGATGCCTTAGTGTTCCTGACAGTTTTACATTAGACCACACCAGGATCACTGAAAAGGAGCTGTTCTGGCCTTGGGTGTTTGCAACTTATTATTTGATGGAAGGGAACGCATGAAGGACGCTTGCAAGGGACTGGGGAAGTAAAAAGGCAGTGAATGAGCCTGTTTCTAGTCTGTATAGAGGAAATCCACATGGTTTGCAATGTAATTTATTGAGTAACATTGCCAAGAGCTCTCCTGTCGCTCTCAGCCCAGCACCTCTCTCCCCATGGACTCAGTATTCTAAGTTAAATCTCTCTCCTGAGCAGATAAGAGTATGGAATACTCACTTTCTTGGCACAAAAACCCCTTTTAATCTGTATAGCCGGGAGTTTTCTACACACTAAGCAGACATCAGAAACATGATGTGAATACAGCCTTAAATATAGTAAGTCAAATAGATATAAAGGACTCACATCACTATTTTTACCATTTCTTAGCCTACAGTAAGTAGAGATCTAATCAATTACTGTCCAATCTACCAGTGGCCGCACCTTTTACTTGTAACACTTAGTATATAAGGTATACTGATTCACTCAGTTGGGGGTTGTTTACTTACTATGTGAGGTATAAATTAAGACTTATTATAGGGGCTGAGCCAGATTAGTTTAAAAAACAGTAAATATCACAGCAGCGTACAACATGAGTGTTTATATAGCACCCATAAAATTAAAACAGTCACAATTTATATAATGATTACAAGATAATAAGGGTATGTTCACATGGCGTGTTGAGTCCGTGTGAACATACGTTTTAAGCTGCGTGTTTGGATCTGTCTGTCGGGACCCAAACATATATCTAATAAAGAGCTTTGTAATTTACATTGCTTTTACTGTGAAACACGCATCGGTATTCACATGAGTGAATACCGTCCGTCTTTCAGATCCGTCTTTCGGATCCGTTTCAAGAATGGCAACAGAAGCCCTATTTTAAACTATAGGATGCAATCCTGCTGCATCCGACATGCATCCAAACACGCAGCTGCGTGTTGGATAATTGTTGGATCCGTTTAGGATCCGATCGACGCAGCGTTTTTTGATGCGATTTTCGGATCCAAAATCGGATCCGAAATCGCTGTGTGAATGGCCCCTTAAAGGGGTTTTGCCACAATCTCATTTCCTACCTCCTGCACTCAGAAGGGGGCATGTGTGATTTGTTTGAATTGCATATCATGTGAACCAGCAGGCTGACATCACCATGCCTTTTCCTCTCTGTGAGTCAAAGGAAAGGTCTGTTTATGTAAAGCATTCTGTGAGTTAGCTGAGAGGTAAAGTTTTTGCTACAGGCACAAGGGTCTCTTGGGTTCAAATCCCTGCAGGAACCAAACCTGTGTTGTTGTTTTTTTTTTCTCTTTATCAGTGCACTGACCCTGATTGAGGTTTCTTTTTTATTTATTTGCACTGTTTGACTAATTTACTAAGAAGCACAGAGGACTCGGAGTAGAACTGACAGCACCTGGGGTTTGAACAACTAAGTAGCTGCTGAGAGGAAAAGTGGACTGTCTGAGCATTGTGCGCATCCAGGACTGAGGGAGCTCATAGCCCTGGGTCGTTTCCCTCTGAGGACGAGCTGTAATCAATGGATCACTAAAGGAGACAGTAAAACAATAAAACGGTGCAGAATTTTTAATAATGATGAATGGTGAAAATGTTTTTCATTTGCAAGCTTCCCACGTCAATTTTACTTCGTAGCAAAACCCCTTTAATAGTGAAAGGTGGATGCAGGAGTCCCATTTTATGTCACTGAAATACCTCCGTGTCTGTTTTACAGATTTGTTCATCCTTTAAAAACACCAGTTTGTTGCAAATGTCAAGACCAGACCATAAAAAAAGTGCTAGTGGTTCTGTCTTGTGTTTCTGTAAATGATTTACCTGCTGCCAGTACAAGGAAAGAGCAGCTCTGTGTGAGTCTCACTTCTTCTAAATTATTTACTGTCATTGATCGGTGCCCAGTTGGTATCTACATGTGGGCAGCTTTATCAAAAGCTGAATTGAGAGGAAACTTTGTATAAATCTAGTTGAAGGTTGTAAATCTGCTGATTAAAAACATAAAATCACAGGATATGGGCAAGCAGCTTATTTACAATGGATTCATATTTCTATCTTTTGAAGGTGTTAGGTCCACAAGCAGTTGTGCTATAGAAATGTATTTGGTTATAGAGTGCTGCCAGATATATTATCACCTCATTTAGTACTGAGTATATTATGTGAAACTAGCCATAGACTTAGGACACAGTAATTATCGACCAACATAAATTAAGCTAATGGGAAGGGGTTTTTTTTGTTAGGGATTTGTATGACATTTTCACTATTGAATTTAGACAGGATCTTTCAGCTCTACTGACATTTCTGCTTTTAAAATGTATATACACCATGAAATTGCAATTCTGAATCATTTTTCTTTACGCAGATCTCCAATCCATAGTTGGATGTGCACTTTAGGCTAGGTTCACACGGCTTAACTGCGGGACGTAATTACGTCCTGCAATTACGCCGTGGGGCGGGAGCGGGGGAGGGAGCGGGGGGCCGGCATTTCGCCAGCCCATAGACAATCATTACTAGCGGCGCCGTCTTATACGCGCTAGAAAGTGAATGTCAAAATTATTCACCGACCTGAAGGATTTCCGCCGAGCAGGTAGAGGCAGACGGTAACCCCATAGTTTCTATGAGAACTGTGGATCTACACGTAATGAATGGGCCGTTTTCAGCCGTTAATTTGCGCCACATTTTTTCGGAGCCGTAATTACGGGACCGAAATACGGCCCATTCTCTAACGCCGTCGTGAACATTGCCTTAAAGGGCATTGTACTAACTACCAAGATTGCTTATTATGTTTAAAGATACTGCCAGAAACATAACACTTTGCAATATGTGTCTGTTAACCGTGTCCTACTATTCCTAGATATCCCCCTTGTATGGGTTTGCATCAGCTCCTCAAGGTCGCTATAGCTACAGACCTGTTCAATCTATCCTGATAGTGCCCTGCACTGGTTCCCCATAGCTACAACCTGACCTTTTACTGCAGCCTATAAAAGGGCCAGTAAACACGCCCCGAATTCAAAATGAAACCAAGAAACAGGACTGAGGGAAGATGAATCAATGTAGTGAGACAACCCCTTTAAGGTCCCCATGTATTTCATAAGACAATCAAATAAACTCACTGATTTCAGCAGGGTAGGCTGACTTATTTCATGTGTATGGAAGAGGGGCCCTTCTGATTCTCCAAATGGCAATTTGGGACTAGAAGAATTGCCCAAATTTTGGGATTTCACAGTGCCCTATTTTTGTTTCCAAAACAGAAAAGCCATTGGCTCTGGCATCCCATCTCCCCATTTAAAATGTATGCATCTTCATTAGAGTAAATTAGAGGAGACCGAAAGGGATGTTTAGATGTGGAGATAATTGTGTGGCCTGTCCCTTATAAGCAGACGAATCTTTTAAAAGGGATCAAAAGGGGAAAAGAATATGTCCCTAAAAGGTTTCTTTAATTGAAGTCGAAGTTTGGTTTACCCTCTGTGTTTGTAAATGTCAGCTTTACTATGGGGCAAGACCATCGCCAGATGCCTAAAGGGTGGGATGAACACCTGGGTGATGTGCGACATAGGGGGGACACAGCGATTGCCCGCCATTAATGGAAAAGGGAAATGGGGTGACCCTGGATGTCTCAGATTCTTGTCATGAGGTGATTAAATTCCGTCCCCCAGGAAAGGAAAATTGGAAACATGACTTAAGAAAGAGGCCCAGTGGATTTACCTTTTGAGATCATGGGGTCCGGGGCCTAAATAGTCTTTACATTTTGGGAAATTGCTTTTCCTTTGATTTATGGGCTCTAAACTTATAAAGTTGTATCAAAAAAATTTTGCCTAGAGTGCTATGGAGATATCTGGTCTGAGTTAGGCTTTTACTGCTGTTTCTATATCTAAATATCAAAAAATAGTAGGTACTGATATTTCCTTGTTTTGGTGATTGGCCTGTTGGCCTATCTGTACAATATTATGTGCTTGTGACAATTTCACATAAAAGTTCCTATGTCTTATGCATATTTTTATCTTTGCTTAATCATACCTATCTATAAGTATAGTTGATCTGTAGTATCGAGGGAGCGTTTGCACAGATCAATATGAAATACTGTTAATATATCCTAATCAATGGTAACTGTAAAAGGATTGTGGATTGTATAATGAATATAATTGATTTATATGTATATTAGGGCCCTTACCCCTGGTTTGTGCGGCGAGGTTACCTAAACATGCTGTACGGGGTATGTATAGGGACGTTGGGTAACTGCTTATCGTTTTGAGCTATGTATAATGAACCGCTAATGGCTCTTGGTATTGCGCAGTAAGAAATACCGCTGAGCTTCGGGCATGCGCGATGGTCTCGTAGCCGCGCGTGCGCAAATGACTGATCTGGAGGCCGCACACTGGGCATGCGCGGGTAGTCTGAAGCCGCGCACGCGCAGTTGCCAATTCCGGACGCCGATTACCGAGGCGGGGTGTAGCTGCTGAATGCGCGGGAAGTATTTACTGTCAGTGTTTGAATACTGACAGCTGCGTACAGGAGCCTTATAATAGCTGTACTTATCACTTGTTGCATACATTTGAGACATAGGATTATATGTTGATATATATATATGTTTTAAAAAGAGGGTGGTTTTACCAATTTGTCTAATCTCTGTAGGTATAAATTTAAGGAGGGCCTTTGAGATTGGGGGACGCTCTTCCATCATGGCGTGGACTATCTGCATGTATCTGAGAGACGACTCCCCTGATGAACCTGATTTGGGGAAAAAGCGTCGGAGACCCAGGGAGACTATAATTTTTTTAAATCTCTCTGTTGTGATACCCATTGGCCCTAATTTATATATACAAATGTTACCTAGGGTGTAAGCTGTTAATGTGGGGCCCGTCCTTATCAGGGCGACTACTCCATAAAGGCATCTCTTAGGGGTTAAATAGGGTGTTTAAAGAGGTAGTTTAAATTATTATATCAAAAGACCAGGGTTTTCGGGTTAAAAGTGGGAAATATCCAATTCCTTTGGACCCATATCGGTGCAGGATTGGTGAATATCTCCTTTGGAAGCTAAGTATACTCCCCTCTTTCTATCTTACAATGTAATTAATTTATTTTTTGGAAATAAGGGAATAGTGTGTTATATTTAAGTTTTAACTAATTGAAATAAAGCTTTGATGTTTTTATATTTGGGGTTATAATTTTTCTGTGATAGGCTTTTGAGACCCTGATGTAGATATTTGTTTGCTGTAAGATAATACAGCATACATGTATGAAGTTGTGAAGAATAGCTGTCAGCCAATCGAGTGACAAAAAACCTTAATTGTATGGATGCCCGGAGAAGTTTGCATTGTTCCATGGACAAAGAACTGCAGCCAGCGTGGCTTGTAAACTAGCTGACGGGAATTGGAAGCAAAACATCTCACATCTCCTCTTTTTTTTATAGGTTCATAGGCAACATATTGTACATTAAGGCTATGTTCACACAGCTGATTTACACGGCCCCATAGACTTTCATTATCCACGGCACGTATCCTGCCGGGATAATGTGCATGTCACTTTCTCCCCGCTCGCCGTATTTCGCCGAGCGGGGAGAAGACGGAATCCATAGTTCTCTATGAGAACTGTGGATTACCGTAATGACTGGGACGGATTTCACCCGTATTGGAGTGCAGTACGGCGCGCAATACGGCTGAAACCCGTCCCAGAATCAGCCTTGTGAATATAGCCTAGTAGATTTAATGTTAACATCTTTAAAATGCTAAATATGTTTCGAAATGGGAGCTGTAAGGTATTGTAACATTTTTAAGGTTGCAATAAACATCAAAAAAGTACAAGGAAATTTTATATACAAAGACCATGTAGTATTTTTTACGTTTTATTAAGATAAAACTGTAAAAAGATAAACTAAATGAAAGAGCACATCGCTTAATTAACACATCAGGTAAAAATATTAACAAAAAATGATAATGTCAATGACCGTGTACAGTACAAGCACTGGAGTGAATAGAAATTAGAGCTTAAAGGGGTTGTCTCACTACGAAGATCATAGCTTAAAATGAGGGGGCCAAAAATCTAAGGATGTATGTACTTGGTTACCATTAGCAAAGTGCTATGGTTTAAAAGAATGGGCTGCTTTATTTGTGCTTAGCAACGGTGTTTGAGCCCAGGTCGCGTTACACCCAGCTAAAGCATTATTGTCTGTCGGCTGCGCGTTCTGTTCCACCCAGGTCACGGACGAGAACGCGCAGGCTAAGGCGATGAGGTTGCAGACGGTAGTGTATGTACAAGCAGCAGCATGCACAGAGAGAGATCATCAGGCCCACGTAAACCTCATGTGCAGTCCCACGTAAAACAGAAAACAGCAGTCCCATGTAAGATGTGCAGTCTTACATTTGAAGATCCCACGTAAATTGCATGTGCAGTCCCATGTAAAACAGAAAACGCAGCAGTCCCATGTAAGATGGGCAGTGTTACATTGGCAGACCCACTTAAATATCATGTGCAATCCCACGTAAAACAGAAAACACAGCAGTCCCATGTAAGATATGCAGTCCCATGCAAATTACAGAGAGAACACAGCTGTGCTATGCAGTCCCACGTAAAAACGTTTGTGACACAGATGCGAGGTCCCACGTAAACCTCTTGTGATACAGATGTGCAGTCCCATGTAAACACAAAAGGATTAAGCGTATAGTTTTGCTCTGCAGATCTGTAGAGGTCAGAGGTGTAATAATCTGCAGGATATATCACTGTGTGAGAGAGAGAGACAGAGAAAAAAAAAATCACCCATCTTTTCCAGAGTCCTGAGTGTCAAATGCCTATTCTAGTTGCAAAGTATGTAGAGAGAGTGAGAAATTTAGATATACACTATCGAGTTACACTTAGCTTTTCACTTCCAATGATTCCAATGACCGCTGAGAATCTCTCCCTTCCCCCAGCTCACACAGAATGAATCCTCACGTGCACACTTTAGGGACGTGTCTGCAGAAAGTGACGATACACTCTGCTGGGAGGAGAGACGCCCCTCCATTTCACAACCAGCATAAAAGGAGGCCAACTGTTGTGACGAGACAACCCCTTTAAATAACATCATTAAAGAGCAGGTAACTAGAAAAGATGTTACATATCATAGGTTCAATCAGTGCACACAAGGCCATAGTGTAGTTGATGGACAGTTGCTCTCAAAACTAAAAAACATAGTAGAAGTGAGGAAGTAGAAGAGGTCAACAGAGAGTGTGGTTATAGACCAAAATTTAGATAGAAGAATGTTATCCATATATGGCAGAAGTAATTATACACAGTTAAGTCATGTTATTATGACCAGCAGCTAATATCCAGAGTTACTGCCCTGTGCAGCATGGATAGCAGCTGGATGGGCTGGGAGTGACTCAATAAGTTCCTGTTGCAGGTATCTTGAGCCGTGCTGACTATCCCACAGCTGCTAGATGGTGCATGGGGGAGTATCCAGAGAGCGAACTGATGATTAAGGTGGTCCCACAGATGCTCAATTAGGTTAAGGTCTATGGAAGAGGGACAAGGTAGTACTTGGAAGTATTGGTCATACTCATCCAACCTTTGCTGGACATTTCTGGTCATGTGGCATGTTGCATTGTCTTGCTGGAAGATACCATCCACGCTAGGAAAGATAATTAGGATGTATGGCTGTACGTGATCTGCAAGGATGGATTCTTACCCAAATCAGTGGAGAGTGCCTTCCACATGGATGAGTTGCTCAGAGAATGTCACAAAAACATTCCCCAGACCATAACACTGACACCACCAGCTTGTTTTCTTCCAGCAGTGGTTGCAGAATGTTTCTCTGATGTTTCTTGCCTGACACCCATGATGGAGCAGTAAACTTGTTGACTCTCTTGAGAAAGCGATCCTTTGCCAGTCACCGATGCTCCAATTTCAGTACTGCTGTGAAATTTTGTTAGCAGACCAACAGTTCTCTGAACCATTGTTTTAGACACTTCCCGAATGAGCTATTTGCTGCTGATACTGACAGTAGGAAGTAGTCATAATAATAGGATTCAATTAACATATTTTTCATACTACAAGGCGCACTTTTTCCCCCCGAATTTGGGAGGAAAATGATGGTACGTCTTAAGGTCCGAAAAATACGATAGGTGCGTCTTATGGTCCGGTGCGTCTTAAAGTCCGAAAAATACAGTTGGTGCGTCTTATGGTTCAGTGCGTCTTAAAGTCCGAAAAATACAGTAGGTGCGTCTTATGGTCCGGTGCGTCTTAAGTCCTAAAAATACAGTAGGTGCGTCTTATGGTCCGGTGCGTCTTAAAGTCTGAAAAATTTGTTGAAGCTCACCTCCCATCTAATTCATGAGGCTGAAACAGTCTATATATATCCTGTTGGTGTCAATGGAGAAAGCCTCATTGGACTCCGGGCAAAAACACATGTATTCAAAAATAGAACTATGTTCTCCAGCACCAAAGAAGTTAAAAACACAATCTTTAATTCATATAATTTAAAAAGTATGCCTCCCATCCTCTGACGCATTTGGAGTGCAAAGATCTTACTTCTATTACTAATGGAACAAATCTACGTACAATAAAAATTCAGCCTTGACTTCGGAAACTTTCAGAGAGAAAATGCTTTTTTCGTTGCTGGACAAATCTGGCTTGCCCTGTATTTTGTGATAGACAGATTTGTCCACCATTGAAAAAGGTATTTTCTCACAGGCTTAGTTTTTATTGTACGTAGGTTTGCTCCATCATCACTTGACGGGTGCTTGAAACGCGTCAAAGAATGGGAGCCATTCATTTTTAAACTATATGGAATTAAAGATTGTGTTTTTTACTTCTTTCGTGCTGGAGAACAAAGTTCTATTTTTGGATTAGTGTTTTATGCCTGTGAGCAATCATAGGTGAATAAACTTTCTCTCTGTCCTACTCCCCAATATTTTTACGTTCTAGTATATGTATGAGTTTAAAGCTGATCTGATGTCATTACTTTAGTGATATTTTTCAAAATATTAAAGAGCCTTTTTCCTGCTTTTTTATATCATATGCTCTAGAAATACAGAACATTCTTCAACCACTATTTTAACTTTTGAGTTAACCCATCCAAAATAATTAAACGTCTTTTCCCTTCTTGACACACTGACATATGGAAGGTCGAATGTTAAGTAAAAATTTTGCTCTCCGTAAATCTCCTATAACATATAAGTACCGCACTTCTCAGATCTTACAACGTCTTTTAAGATCTGAAATAGTGTCTTGAAATATGCATTTGTCTTATCTTGCTTTCTACTAAATCCATTTCAAGCTTTATTCCAATCAAAGCCAAAAAAAGTTAAGTGGGAAAAATATTAAGCTCAGTATTTCCGTCTCATCCTTCGAGGAGGTGAAATATGGGGATTTCAGTGGCTCGGTTTCAGTATTTCTGGCCACTGTTGATTTTCTTTTCCTTGTTGACAAACCATTTGTCTCTTCAGGGCTAAGCAGTCAAGAGCTTATATCTTTGAACTTGTCGAAGCAATCTTTTTCTTTTTTTCTAAGGTAAGTCATTTCCTACTGACCACCAGCTTTCCTATGTAAGGACCCACATCTCAGCCCTTTGGGACCAATAAGAGCATGATATAAAAGAAGGACATACCTCTGTATTTCTCTTGTTTAGCAGGATTGTCCCAAGACATACCTCCTTCTCCAAAGCCTGAAAGATCCTTTAAGTCCGAGACCCTTTGGGACTCAGGAAACTGCAATAATTGTGTGTCTTCCAGACAAGGATGAGATCTAATTAGAGCTCTTAGCAGGGGGCTATAGTTTGTTAACAAAGAGACATGAAAGAGGAAACTAAAGCCCAAAGAAGGTGAAGATTCTGAGTGCACCCTGGAGCTGATATTGTTAAGGGAAATCCCAAAGTACTTGTACTCACCTTTTCTATTTTCTGCATCACCTTAGAGGAAGTAGCAGGTGAACAGCCATTTAGAGGACATTTTCATGACACATCCTTATCCTGCAGGAAGCTGTGACTCTGCCATCAGCTGCAGACTGGTAGAAGTATATCTGCATACTGGGGCGTAAAAACAGTCACATTTTTAATGACAAGCTGCACCTGCCCGATAGAAATAAGACTTACATGTTCATTTTTTAAATTATATGGCTAAACTATTTATTTATAAATAAATAAAGATTATTTCAATTGGATAGTGATAAATGTTAGATTTGTGGAGATCCTACTGCTGCAACCCTCTACAGTCCCTAGGATATAATGCTCTGCTCAACTTGTTTCCTTTTCTCCTTTGGGTTAGAATACAAGAATACAAGTGGTGGGGTATGTGAGCTACTGCTCAGCAATCAGCTGCACCTGTTTATCTTTCCCAAGTAGCATAGGGACCAGTGTTGCCTCTTTACTGGGTTCAGTTTCAGTCCAACTTTTGAGCTGTGAGTATAGCCTTGTTTTTGTGTTTTTTGAATACAAGAGTCCTGCCATGTTGGAAGACAGGGTCCCCCATTCTAGTGATCAGTAGGGGTTCTAGTGGTGGTACCCTTACGTATCCACTGGGTAGTGATAAATATTAGACCTGTAGAGGTCTAACTGCTGCAATCTCCTGCAGTCCCTATTTTTGGATACCCTATGCAACTTACCTGTTTCCTTTATGCATCTGGGGTTAGAGTAGACATGTCCTGCCATCTTGGAAGACAGGGTCCACTATTCTAGTAATCAGAGGGGGTTCCATTGAATGGACCCTTATCTATCCACTCGATAGTGCTAAATCTTAGACCTTTGGGGGTCTTACTGCTGCACCCCCCTTCAGTCCATAGAGTAGGATGCTCTGCTGAATTTACCTGTTTCCTTTACTCCTTTGGAGTTAGAACAGAGAAGTCCTGCCACTTTGGAAGACTGGGTGCACTATTCTAGTAATCAGAACGGGTTCTAGTGATTGGACCCTTAACTATCCATTGGATAGTCATAAATGTTAAAGCTTTAGAGGATCTTACTGCTGGAACCCCTACAGTCCCTATAAAAGGATGCTTTGCTCAACTTATCTGTTTCCTATACACCTTTGAAGAGTAATCCTGACACTTTGGAAGATAGGGTCCCCCATTCTAGTAATCAGTAGGTGTACCAGGGGTTGGACCTTCACCAATATAACATTTGTTGCTCATTCACTGGATAGATAATACATATTTGTACCTGCAATACCTTTTAAAGACCCTTTTAAATGGGACCTTTGAGGTTAAGGGAATAGTTGGCAGTTTTTTGACTACTCCGTGAGTTTGGTTAGGATTTTGAAAGGCTTTGTGTTCTTCTTCAGCACATACATTATATTTCTGTGCACCTCTCCCTGTAGATGTTGTGGCATTAATATGGGCTAGCAGAGGGGACCTGGCAGATCTGATTTAACTTGATTGAGGTGGACTAATGAATAATACCATTAAATAGAAACAATAAACATGTACTCTACACTGCTCAGTATACCAGTAGCATAATAGGCACATATGTTGCTTTTTTGTATGAAAGATTTAATAGTTGCAGGTGACTTTCATTCCAATTTTAACATTACAAGTACTTTTAATGAAATTCCCCTTTAAATTCTATGTCCCTTGGAACAAAGAAATAAAAGGATTATAGGTGAGGGCTGGCCCTGGGGTTACATTTCATTGCTGTTTCAGAGCAGGTGTATACCTCTCATGCATCAAGCACCGGGAGAGCTGTCAGATCTCTGCTGAGCCTGTCACCCACTCACTTATCCAACCAGCTGCTTGAAATGTTCCCTACGTCCATGAAGTCCCAGGGGAGCCCAGCTTACATTTTCATTTCAAACACACCGTTTGTCTTAAGCTTCATAAAGGTTAATGGGTATAACTGTGCTCGCCCCTTGAGTAACAAGGTGGGGAAGACAGGGAGGGGGATATAACTTATTAGAAAGCGGTCTACCTCTTCTGGCGGCAGTCTCATTCATTTAAGGGTAGCCTGGCTTATAACAGATTCATCTTCTAAGGCTTAGCATGTAGCTCAAGCCAAAAAGGGCCAGCTGGAGAATTGCTGCAGCATTCCTGTGCCATTAGGTGACAGCATACAGTGCCAGAGCAGCAAGGTACTAGATCCCAAAAACACATATTAGGTTTACAGAATATAGATAATACAACATGGAGTGAACGAATATTATCACCGAACAGTTGTAGATTTTTTACTTTTATTAGATAAGGTGATAAATGTCTCTCTGTTTTTTTCAGATTTGTAGACTGCATTACAAATAGTGGGTGGCCATGTTTTCAAAGTAGGTGACTAGACTGAAATTAAAGTGATAATGTAACATATTTATAGTATATTCTGTAACGGTTTGATTATTCAGGGTTTGTCATTTGGACCTCACCATTGATTGTCACCCTAGGATGAAAGGGAAGAAAAGGTTTCTATCAAAGACTATAGAGACTTAGGCGATGTTCACACGGCTTATTTTGGGACGGATTTCAGCCGTATTGCGCTCCAATACGGCTGAAATCCGTCCCAGGCATTGCGGTAATCCACAGTCCTCATAGAGAACTATGGATTCCGTCTCCTCTCCCCACTCGGTAAATATGCCGAGCGGGGAGAAAGTGACATGCACATTATCCCGGCGGGATACACGCCGTGGATAATGGATGTCTATGGGGCCGGTGAGCTGCTGGCCCCCCCGCCTCCGGTCACACGCCGTAATTGCAGGCGGAATCCGTCCCGCACTAAAGGCGTGTATAAGCCGTGTGAACCAGCCCTTAAAGGGAACCTGTCAGTTGGTTTATGCCCCCCCATCTTCAAGCAGAATGTGATAGAGGGGCAGAAGCTGAGGTTTGGGATGTATAGGTTTAAATGATTTGATGCTGAATTTGTTTTAGTTAAAAGCAGAAAAAAAGGAAAGTGAAATTGAAAGTACTGCTAGCCCCACCCACATACAGTGATTTGCTCTATGCACACACTAATACAGGAAAAGCTGTCTTTTAAGTAGTCCCATCAGCATTTTCTGTACTTTAATATTTGTAGTGAGATAACCGTTTAAGGGATTGTGTTAGTCCTGCTTATCTCACCCTCATACAGTGATTGCTAGCTTTCCCTGTATCATTGTGTATACAAAGCAAACTGTCAGTCACTGTATTTGGGTGGGTCAAGAATGACTTTCACTTTCTCTTTTAGGATTACATCAGCTTTTTATTCAGAAATCCTGCTATAAATCAAACAAACCTATGTATCACAGAGCTCAGCTTTTCTCTTTCTCTATTATATCTTGTTCTCAGATAGGATAGCAAAAATAACCTCGCACGTTCGCTTTAATGTTATTGCAGTGTTGATGGAACTAAACCAGCTGCTTACTTAGACAGCATTTTCCCCAAAAACTTTTTTAATTTTTTTTTTTTTCATGATGCCAACAATTCTTGTGCTAGGCAGTACACCTACAAGTTCTTGATTCACCATGTTGTGAATTGTAAAGATTCACCACAGATCAGAGCATGGAACATTATTGCAAGAAATACGTACCTTTATTTCCTACATTTGGGAGGTAGAATCTCCAGGCATTTGTGTTCATTAAGTCATAATGCTAAGATGCCCATGCCTCGTCCCCATTTTTAATTCAGGTATACAATACTATGCAAACATTTTAGGCAGGTGTTTGAAAAAAATGCTGTAAGAATGCCATCAGATATAGAAATGTTTAATAGTTTATTCTTATTAATTAACAAAATGCAAAGTGAATGAACAGTGAATGAACAATCTTACCAACTCTCCTTATGAACTCTCTGATCATAACCTTATCTCCTTCACTATCTCCAATTTTCAGCCTTCTCCGGACCCACCTACTCATTGCCCATTCCGAAATATCCACTCTTCAGACACTCAGGAACTCACAGACACCATACAGTCCTCACTGCCCCCCAATCTCCTCCATCTCCTGTCCTGACCTGGCTGTCAAACATTACAATGAAACTCTCTCTACCACTCTGGACATGTTGGCACCACTCACCCACCACACCACCAGAGTCAGACTCGCCATCTGCAGCGATGTTCCAGGTGTGCTGAGCGTCTATGGAGAAAACCAAAACTACCGGCAGACTTTCTCCACTATAAATTCATGCTCCGGACTTATCACACTGGCCTTCACTACGCCAAACAAAAATATTTCACCTCCCTCATCTCATCATTACACAACAACCCTAAACGACTGTTTGACACGTTCCACTCCCTCCTCAGGCCTAAAGATCAGGCTCCGGTCACTGAACTCTGTGCTGAAGAACTGGCCACTCACTTTAAAGACAAAATCGACAGTATCCGGCAAAACTTCACAACACAATCCCCAAATAATACCCATCCTGTCCCTCCCCGCACGTCCTCTAATCTGCTCTCAGCCCTTGACCCGACGTGAGAAGAAGAAGTTTCCAGGCTTCTCCTGTCTGTGCGCCCACCATTTGCTCAACTGACCCCATTCCCTCCCACCTTCTCCAGTCCATTTCTCCAGCTGTCCTCTCTCACCTCACTACAATCTGTAACCTATCTCTCTCCACTGGGATCTTTCCATCTTCCTTTAAACAGGCTGCTATAACTCCTTTACTAAAAAGCCCTCTCTGTACCTGTCCTGCCCTGCTAACTACTGATCAGTCTCTAACCTGCCCTTCATCTCCAAACTCCTTGAACGCTTGGTCTACTCTCGCCTAATCCGTTATCTCTCTGCTAACTCTCTTCTTCACCCTCTGCAATCAGGTTTCCGCTCTTTACATTCCACAGAAACTGCTCTAGCTAAAGTTTCAAATGATCTCCTGACAGCAAAATCTCAGGGTAACTACTCGTTGCTGCTTCTTCTGGATCTCTCTGCAGCATTTGACACTGTAGACCACCACCTTCTCCTCAGAATGCTCAGTGCCATCGGCATCCAGGACACCGCTCTCTCTTGGTTCTCATCCTACCTCTCTGACCGCTCCTTCAGTGTCTCATTTGCAGGTTCTACCTCCTCTCCTCTTCCTCTTGCTGTTGGGGTTCCTCAGGATCCGTTCTTGGTCCTCTCCTCTTTTCACTCTACACAGCCCCCATTAAACAAACAATCAGCAGATTTGGCTTTCAGTACCATCTCTACGCTGATGACACCCAATTATACACCTCCTCCCGAGATATCACTCCTGCCCTCCTAAAAAACACCAGTGACTGTCTGTCCGCTGTCTCTGACATCATGTCTTCTCTCTATCTTACAGTGGTGGCCAAAAGTATTGGCACCCCTGAAATTCTGTCAGGTAATACTCAGTTTCTTCCTGAAAATGATTGCAATCACAAATTCTTTGGTATTAATATATTCATTTATTTTGCTTGCAATGAAAAAACACAAAACAGAATGAGACAAAAATCAAATCATTGATCATTTCACCCAAATTTCAAAAATGGGCCAGACAAAAGTATTGGCACCCTCAGCCTAATACTTCGTAGCACAACCTTTAGCCAAAATAACTGCGAACAACCGCTTCTGGTAACCATCAATGAGTTTCTTACAATGCTCTGCTGGAATTTTTTAGACCATTCTTCTTTGGCAAACTGCTCCAGGTCCCTGAGATTTGAAGGTTACCTTCTCCAAGCTGCCATTTTGAGATCTCTCCACAGGTGTTCTATGGGATTCAGGTCTGGACTCATTGCTGCCACTTTAGAAGTCTCCAGTGCTTTCTCTCAAACCATTTTCTAGTGCTTTTTGAAGTGTGTTTTGGGTCCTTGTCCTGCTGGAAGACCCATGACCTCTGAGGGAGACCCAGCTTTCTCACACTGGGCCCTACATTATGCTGCAAAATTTGTTGGTAGTCTTCAGACTTCATAATGCCATGCACACGGTCAAGCAGTCCAGTGCCAGAGGCAGCAAAGCAACCCCAAAATATCAGGGAACCTCCGCCATGTTTGACTGTAGGGACCGTGTTCTTTTCTTTGAATGCCTCTTTTTTTTTTCCTGTAAACTCTATGTTGATGCCTTTTCCCAAAAAGCTTTACTTTTGTCTCATCTGACCAGAGAACATTCTTTGAACATGTTTTTATTGGTGAAAAGAAATAAAAAGTAGGAGAATGCATACATCCGAACAAAGTGAATGTATATAAGGCACAAATAACTATACATGAGCTATGCAAACATCAAATGTTCTTCACAATACTTGTAAATGAAAGCAAACAAGAAAGAAAAGTAAGGAATAATTAGTCTGTCTAGAGGGTGAACAGCAACAGCACCCCAGATCAGACCATAAAAGACAACAACATAGAGTGACACGCGAAAAAAGGGAGGGCAAAAGGAAAACTCCACAGGAGGACAATGCACATAACAGGGGTATGTAGCTCTGGTTAATTAGAGTGAATAATATTTAGAGGACATCCAAGTTGTCCAAAGTTTATGCTTTTTAAGACACATATAAGGTGGGTCACTGAGTCGCAACTCACAGGCACAATTATAATTAACATGCCTCTTAATTTCTACCACAGTAGGAATTTTAGGGTCTTTCCAAAGTTGCGCAATCGCAGTGCGAGTGGCCAAAAGAACATGAAAAACATCTGTACGGAATGGGGGAGGTATGTCAGATAATCCAATGTCTAGAACTGCAAGCTGAGGGGTTAATGTAAAGTGAAGCTCCGTAATCTCGATTAAGAGTGCAGCTATTTCATCCACAGTTTCCTAATTTTGGGGCAGCCCACAAGCATGCAGCATGTACCCTGTTGTCCACAGCCTTTCCAGCAGTATTGGAGGAGCTATTACAAATGTGGGCGATCCTAGTGGGGGGGAGATACCAGCGCAAATGGATTTTGTGCATCAATTCTTTATGGTTAGAGCATTTAGACAGTTTGGAGGGCATAACAACAGCTTGATCCAACTGTCTAAGGAATTGTACTAGATAATTCTTTTTCCCACTTGATCATAGTTGGGAGTTTGACCGGGATTTGGCCGGAGGTGATTAAGTTTTTATGTTAAAGGAAGACCTTTAATGTATCCTCCTTTTTTGTGAATAAAATGGGAAAAAATCTGATGGGACTGCAGAGACTTCTGGCCATTGTATCCCCTGGACTATATGTCGAATTTGTAGATATTGAAAGAAAAAGGATGAGGGCAGGGCCATTGACTAGAGATGTATGCGAATGAGTGCAGTGTATGTTTTGATATAGTTGGTCTAACTGACACCAGTTTAAATTTCTGCCACATATGGAATTAAAGTTCGGGTTTCCAACAGATGAGAGAGACAATTCGAATGTCCTGTTTACGATAGGAATCCAACCACCAGGTATAACATAAAGTGACCAAACTTTAAAAAGGTCAGATAATGAGGTAAGGGCTGGGGAAGGAAGGGGGGCTCCAACTAAGGAGGTTTTAAGATGAAAATCTACTGGGCACGGCGTAAAGGAAAAGGATTCAAGTGGAATCCAGGAGGCTGAATCTGATTTATGCCATAGGTATATAGCCTGCTCTAGGAGGATAGCTACATTATAGTTTGCTAAATTAGGAACAGATAAACCACCGTATTTGTGGCTCCGAAAAAGTAATTGTTTTTTGACCTTAGGTTTCCGGCCATTCCATATAAAATCAAGGAATAGGCGTTGAAGTCTATTTGTCAAGGAGAGCGGGATTAAATAGGGGATAGCTCTGCACATATACCATATATACTCGAGTATAAGCCGACCCGAGTATAAGCCGAGGCACCTACTTTTGCCACAAAAACCTTGAAAGCTTATTGATTCGAGTATAAGCCTAGGGTGGAAAATGCAGCCGCTACTGGTGACTTTTAAAAATAAAAATAGATACCAGTAAAATTACATAGGCAGGTATAGGCAGTTTAATGTCCCCCATAGGCAGATATAGGCAGTTTAATGTCCCCCATAGGCCGGTTATAGGCAGGTATAGGCAGTTTAATGTCCCCCATAGGCTGGTATAGGCAGCTATATGTCCCCCTAGGCAGGCTAATTGCCCCCATAGGCAGGTGTAGGTCCTCATAGGCAGGGTATAGGCAGGTATAGGTCGTTATAGGCTGGTATAGGCAGTACTAGGCAGGGTATAGGTAGGCTATAGGCAGTACTAGGCAGGTATAGGTAGGCTATAGGCAGTACTAGGCAGGTATAGGCAGTACTAGGCAGGTATAGGTAGGCTTATAGGTAGTACTAGGCAGGTATAGGCAGTACTAGGCAGGTGTAGGCAGTACTAGGCAGGTATAGGCAGTACTAGGCAGGTATAGGTAGGCTTATAGGTAGTACTAGGCAGGTATAGGTAGGCTTATAGGTAGTACTAGGCAGGTATAGGTAGGCTTATAGGTAGTACTAGGCAGGTATAGGCAGTACTAGGCAGGTATAGGCAGTACTAGGCAGGTATAGGTAGGCTTATAGGTAGTACTAGGCAGGTATAGGTAGGCTTATAGGTAGTACTAGGCAGGTATAGGTAGGCTTATAGGTAGTACTAGGCAGGTATAGGCAGTACTAGGCAGGTGTAGGCAGTACTAGGCAGGTATAGGTAGGCTTATAGGTAGTACTAGGCAGGTATAGGTAGGCTTATAGGTAGTACTAGGCAGGTATAGGTAGGCTTATAGGTAGTACTAGGCAGGTATAGGCAGTACTAGGCAGGTATAGGTAGGCTTATAGGTAGTACTAGGCAGGTATAGGTAGGCTTATAGGTAGTACTAGGCAGGTATAGGTAGGCTTATAGGTAGTACTAGGCAGGTATAGGCAGTACTAGGCAGGTATAGGTAGGCTTATAGGTAGTACTAGGCAGGTATAGGTAGGCTTATAGGTAGTACTAGGGAGGTATAGGTAGGCTTATAGGCAGTATTAGGCAGGTATAGGTAGGCTTATAGGTAGTACTTGGCAGGTGTAGGCAGTACTAGGCAGGTATAGGTAGGCTTATAGGCAGTACTAGGCAGGTATAGGCAGTACTAGGCAGGTATAGGCAGTACTAGGCAGGTATAGGTAGGCTTATAGGTAGGACTATGCAGGTATAGTCAGTCTTATAGGTAGTACTAGGCAGGTATAGGCAGTACTAGGCAGGTATAGGTAGGCTTATAGATAGTACTAGGCAGGTATAGGCATCGTTTAAAACAAAAAAAACCACTTACCTGGCTCCCTGCTGCTCCGTCTCCCTCGCCGCTCCGCCTCCTCGCTCTCCGGCCTCCCGCGCGCTGTCTTCCGTCTTCCCGGCACAGGCGGGTGATGTCATCAGGCCGCGCACGCAGCGTGACGACACACGCTGCCTGTGCCGGGAGCTCCGGACCAGCCGCGAGTCTGCGGCCGCCCGGAGTCCACTGCGGAGCACGGAGCGCTCGCTCTGTGCTCCGCAGTGGTATCTCCTCACCTGTAGGCGCTCCGGAGGAGTCGCATGCAGGGGAAGAGATTGCTGACAGCGACGGGCCATCGCAGTGCCCGCACGCTGTCAGCTGTACTCGGGATTCTGCTATATGCGCTCCCTGAGGGGCTGCATTATAGCTGAAGCTTCCCTTTCGGCACTCGGGCCATCGCAGCGCCCGAGCTCCGACAGTGACTCGAGTATAAGCCGAGGGGGGTATTTTTCAGCACATTTTTTGTGCTGAAAAACTCGGCTTATACTCGGGGTATATACGGTAAATAAATTTGGGCAATAAAGCCTTTTAATTACATTAATTCGGGCAATCCACGAAAGATTAAGTGCGGGAGAAGCGTTTAATTTCAGATTCCAGGTCAACTAAAAGGTTTCAAATTAGCAGGGACTGTTTGGGCAGGAGTACGAAATATCTTTATGCAAGATAATCAACATGTTCATCAGCCCAGTTAAAAAAAAAGGGGATTTGGGTTTATTCTCTTTAAACAGGTATGATTAACAAGAAAACAGATGTTTTTGGATTATTAAATTTGAAATATGACACCTTAGAAAAGTGGTCCAGGGTCTCCATTATTACTTCGATAGAGAAGTGGGGTTGTGACTATCAGCATGACACGTCTGCATAAAGACTAATCTTGTAAGAAGCCCCTTTAACTGACAGTCCATAAATTTGTGGGTTAGTCCTAATACTCCAGCAAGGGGTTTCCATAACAGAGCACGAATATTAGGGGGGAAAGTGGACACCCTTGAGCGTATACCAGGGCAAGAGAAAAGGAGCTTGATAAAAAAACCAGAGGTTAAAAACCTAGCTGAGGTGGGGTATAAAGTGTTTAAATGGCTTGCAAAATAAAGCCAGCAAAGCCAAATTTATTAACACTGTTTTCTAATATAACCAAATTTACCCTATCAAATGCTTTCTTCCGCGTCAACGATAAAAAAAGCCACACTGGAGCGGAGGAAGCAGCAATCTGTGTTAAATCTAGGATGCGGCGGGTAGAATCTCTTCCTGTCTGCCTTTATAAATCCTACCTGATCACTATGGATAAGAAGGTAAAACTAAGTTCAAGCGAGATGCTATAATTTTGGCATACAGCTTAATGTCGGAATTGAGTATTTGAAAAAAGGTCTATAGTTAGAAGTTAGACCCAGCTGTTTCCAGGTTTGGGAATCGTGGTGATAAATTGCAGAGAGCATTTCTGGTAGCGGAGCTTTTGTAGAACAATCTCATTACACAATTTAATAAAGGTTGGGAGAGAAGGTCAGAGAAAACTTGAAATATTCATTTGTAAGACCATGGGGGCCTGGTGATTTTTTTAATTTTTGCTAGAACGAATGCCTTTTGAATTTCAGCTAGAGAAAAGGTCTTTTAAATGTCTTCTAGTTGGGATATGTTTAGCATTAGGTAGATGTATGGAACTCAAAGGAGTTAATATCCTATTGAAGGAACTGGATATTTTCATTGGAATGTTATATTATATATTTGGAGAAATAGGTAGCAAATTGGTTAGCAATTTCTTTAGGTTCATTAATTTCTCACCTGGGGTGAAGTTAAGTGGGAAATACAAGTCCTAGCATGTTTTTGATTTGATTCTATTTGCTAGCAGCTTGCCAGGCTTGTCTCCCTGCACGTAAAATTGCCATTTTAGTTTGGCCAAGGGGAACTCATATTTATGGAGGTAAATGGTACGCAGCCTATTCCAAAAGATCGGCTAAGGAATTCTTTTTCTGTAAAGAGGGGTCTGATTTAAATGCCACTTCTGCTTTCTTAATTTTTCCCAAGAGACTATTAACTTTCCTGTCGCTTCCTTTTTTCTCCACTGGCTTAGGCCCGGGAATAAGTTTATGGCCAATAAAATGCCGGTAGAGGGGGCAGAAGAGCTTTAAATTTAAAAAATTTTAATACGGGAAGACAGATACTGACATTTGCTGGTTTTTTTAAAAGTTTAATTATTAAGATGCCACAAGGGGGCAGGGATCTAAAGGGCCCTGAGGCATAACTAGATCAACAGGGCATGATCAGACCACGTTATACTACCTATGTCAGGGGAGATCAAATAATCTAACACAATTTTGTCAATTACAAAGAAATCAAGACCGAAGTGAGCATGTTTAGATAGGGAGAAATACGTATAGTCACGCTCAGAGGTATGGAGGTACCGGCAGACAATCGTGCAAGTCTTCTTCTAGAAAACAGAGAGTGAAGATCTTGCGAAGATCTGCCCCTTTTTTCCAGATCTTTTCCAGATCTGCGCTGACAACAGAGTTGAAATCACCGCAAAAAATTTAATCCACCTTTCCTAACTTTTTTGCTTTGTTGATAACTTTTTAATAAAGGAATTTGTCTAGTATTAGGGGCATAGATGCAGTTAAGGTATAGGGCCCGAATTAATTTCACAGACCAAGATGACGTCCCGTCCCTCTGGATCAATAAAGAGTGAGTAAGATTAAAGGAGACAGAATTTTTAACCAATATAGCAACCCCTGCACTTTTTGGATGAAGCATGAGAGTGAAAAAATATGTGGGAATAGTTTATGTTTTACCCTGAATTGGCCCTCTTTGAGAAGGTGAGTTTCCTGGATGCATGCAACGTCGGCACCCGATTTAAGATATCTCTCCACAGTAGGGAGCGCTTAAAGGAGAATTTGTCCCTTTACTTGAAAGATTGAAATTTTACGTCATAATGATCTGAAAAAGGTAAAGGTTGAGCTGAGAGCCCGACATGGCCGCACCCGGACATCTGAAGAAAATCCACAGAAGTGTAAAGTACTGTTGTCATCATTTGGGAAACAAACAACTGAACCAAAAACATCATAATAAAAACAAATCAAGTTGAAAGACTCTTTCATTCCAAAACCCGGAAAGAATAGTGGGGCAAAAGTCCTGCCTTGAACCTAAGGGAGAAAGCGAAAACTATTTGCCGAGCAAATAGTAAGAAAACAGAGAGCACCAACCAGCACTCCAACATATTAGTGAGACAAAAGGATATCAACAAAACATCTCAGAGGCCTGGTTCTTGATCTCTTTGGCTCTATCAGACCATAGAGGAGTGATCATTCGGCCTACTCTGTTTCTTCCGGACAGGGCTTGTATCAGAAGAGCAAGAAGTTTCCCAGTCTTTAAACAAAAAACAGGCCTCCTCTGGAGAGTTGCAGATAAATTGGTCCCTCTTTGGTAATGATAAGCTTCACTGGGAAGCCCCATTTTAAAATTGGATTGCTTTGTCTCTGAGAATTCTGGTATAAGGCTGAAATTCTTTCCGCCTGAGCATAGTTGCTGAAGAGAGGTCTGGAAAGATAGAGATGACTGAAATGGTCAGGAGAGATTCGGTTTTTCGAGGGGCACGGAGGAAGTCCTCTTTCAAATTATAAAAATGAATTCTGCCGAGGGTTGTCCCTAGGGACTTGTTGTGGCAAGTTCTTTGGTTTCGGGACCCTTGAATCCTATCTATGGTAAGATCGAGTGAGGAAGAGTTTGGTAGAAACCAAAGTCATCAGGTCGGTGAGGTATGCATTCAGTTGGTCAGGTGAGAAGTTTCAGATACCACGGATCCTCACATTATTGCGCCGGGAAACGTCCTCCAAGTCAAGGACTTTGCGGCCAGGCTTTGCACTTCTTTTTCTAATGCATTTTTGGGCATCGATCAGACTGTTATGAGATTTGCAAAGTCTGACATTTTATTTTCTGGGGTGTTCAGTGCGGGATGCTAAGGAATGAAAATCTTGCTTTAGTTCATCCATCATCTGTTTGATGTCTGTGTGTAAGGCTATGTCTACACTGCATCAGAGAAAAAACGGCCGTTCTTTCTCTGATGCAGGACCGCGGCTTTTGTCACGCTTTGTGCAAAAACCCGCGGCCGCTTCTCTTTTTCCCGACCCCCCCATTAGCATTGTAGGGGAAAGTCAAGAAGACGAGAAGCACCGGCGTATTATACAACATTTTTGTATAATACGCCGCTGCCGAAAGACGGGCAAGAAAAGACGAGCTGGTAGACAGCATCGTCTTTTCTATTGCCGTCTATGGCCCCAAACATGACATCGTATCTGCGGCGCTTTTAAAAAACGAAAAGCGCGGAGATACGATCAAAATTTAATGTGCAGTGGGGACATAGCCTAAAGATAACGGAAAGAGGAAAATTTGGGTGTTGGAGTGTTGCTACTTCAGAGGTTGAGAGCCCAACATTTCAGGTTGTTTCGAGGTCCACAGATTCAGCTCTTGGGGAAAGAAGTAGGGGAAGCTGGCATAGGGAATTTTAGTCCTCTTTGGCTTGAGAAGAGGAAAAGAACTCGGCGGTTTTGTTGGTTTGCTTCTCTGTTTTTTTTGGATGAACCCCATAGTTTTTTTAATTTTTACTTTTTTTCCTCTCTCTCGGTCTTTACAAGGGCTAAATACAGGCCAGCAAAGTATGGGAAAACACCCCGAGCTTAAAGCACAGAAAAATGCAGGACTGTGAGAAAACCAGCAAGGGAAGGATTTAAAACAGGGGTTTACACAGTGCACTCCCACCCAGGATACTATTACTCCTTTGATGTGCTGAGAGTGAGGATAAATTACACAGTTGCTTATCCTGCAGATGCCAGTGGGGAGGGTGCAGTAAAGGGTTAATTTTAAAAGACAGCTAGGAATGCTGTTTGCAGGCAGAGCACAGTGTGAGATGCAGCCTAGGCTTTTCAGACAGGCACACAGAAGTTACTCTTAAACTTTCACAGGGCTCCCCTGCCTCACATCTCCTGTAGCAGTGAGGAGCTGACAGGCATGAACAGGGTCTCGAGGTACAGGGAGGAGGTGCAGGGCTTGCTCTGAGTGATGGCACTGCTTGATGGCTGCACACAGTCCCCAAAAATTAACTCACATGCGATCTGCTGTGGAGTTGTGTCGGAGACGATTGGGAGCACAGATGAGGCTCTGGCTCTGGGTCAGTAGAGGAACCCACGAGGTTTAAAGGCGGGCAGCAGCAGGAGAACAAGCACTGGCAACAAGGTCTGGCTGTATCTCCAGCTGGGGAGGTCAGAGAAGGGTCAGGAAGGGTTTAAAGGGGTTGTATCGCTACAATGATTGGGTTTTAATTAAAAGATCTTTAAAAAAACAAGCAGCTTTGCAATATATGTTCATTACAAATGTCCTACTGATTTTGAGTTAGCCCTGTTAGCAGGGGTGCATCAGCTTCTCAAATCTCTATAGCCACCGACCTGTTGATCCTTATCTTACTGGCTGTCAGGTCTGTATGACTCCTCACCTTTGAAGACAGGTATGAGCAGAGAGGGCCCTCCCACACAGAATTTCTTCTGTAGTGGAGGGGGGGGAGTGAGGACTCTGGCTTCTGTGTCCCTGCTGCCTGGATTTAAACCTGTGTGGGGCCTGCTTCTCTTCTCTACAAAAGATAGATTGACAGCAGTGACCCTGTGTGGGTTTCTATAATCATGATGTGTCTGTGGAACTGTCACTATACTAATAAACAGATCAGGCATGTGAACAGTTCATGCTTTGCTGTACTAGTGCCTGAGTAT
Organism: Phyllomedusa bahiana; assembly: GCA_025379985.1. Lineage (NCBI taxonomy): Eukaryota > Metazoa > Chordata > Amphibia > Anura > Hylidae > Phyllomedusa > Phyllomedusa bahiana. The sequence continues at coordinate 109,610 of JAODAL010004558.1, read as the reverse complement.
AGGGAACATTCACAGCTGCCCTGTTTTTGTTCTGACGGTTTGTTGTTGCTGGAGATGTGGGACTTGTAAGCTAAGCAGGGATATAGGAAACACATGCATCCCCTCTGCTCTGCTATTAGCAACAGCTTCACACCTCTCTACACTCATAGATCAGCCCTCTCCTGCAACAGACCTAGGAGGCACACACAGGGTTAACTCTGGCAGCAAACCCCCTCCCCCCTTGCTGTATAGAAGTTACAGAGCTGCCTGTGTGCTGATGGGACACAATTCAACTGCCAGGGACACTGACAGGCTGAAAGCTCATAATGAGACAACTCCTTTAAAATGTTCCAGTTCAGTAGCTGACCTTAGTAGAGATGATCTCCAGGCGATTTTGTGTCTCAGAGGATTGTTTGAGCCGGTTTTCTGGAGTGGCTGGTCAGAGCTCCCTCAGCCCCGTCTGCCACATCCCCAGTCAGCCCACGCCCCCAGAGAACATTCTTCCAAAACGTTTTAGGCTTTCTCAGTAAATTTGGGCAAACTCCAGCCTGGCTTTTTTATGTCTCGGGTAAGAAGTGGGTCTTCCCAGGTATCCTACCAAAACAGTCCCTTTTCATTCAGACGCCGACGGATAGTACGGTTTTACACTGTTGTACCCCGGATGCAGGCAGCTTGACTTGTTTGGATGTTAGTCGAGGTTCTTTATCCACCATCCGCACATTTTTGCGTTGAAATCTCGCGTCAATTTTTTTTTCCGTCCACATCTAGGGAGGGTTTGCCACAGTGCCATGGGCTTTACATCTTTTAAGGCCGGGAAGGTTAGCCACAGTGCATGGGCTTTTTCATCTAGGGGGGTTAGCCACCAGGTGGGTTCCATTGGGCTTTTACTAAGGGGTTTCCCTTGAATGGGGACACCTGCACGGGGGTAGCACATCCCGGAACAATTTCCCGGGTCTTTGGAGATGGTTTAACCTTGTTTGCCATCAGAGATTGTCTCCCTCAGGCTTTTTCCTCACCAATTTAGGTTCTCAAGTTTTCCTCCCGACAGTTCTTTGGGCTTCTTTCTTTTCTCCATGCTCAAAAGTGGGCCCCACAAAGGGCACGGACAGAGGTTTTAGTCAACTTTAATCCGTGTCAACTGGTTTGCAAGTGGATTTTAGTTATTGCCAACACCTGTTAGTGCCCCAGGTAAGTTACAGGTGTTTAATTACACAAATTAGAGAAAGCAACATGATTTTTCAAACAGTGCCAATACTTTTGTCCACCCCTTTTTATGTTTGGTGTGGGAATTATATCCAATTTGGCTTTATGACAATTCTTTTTGTGGTTTTCCAATGAAGACAAATTAATGAATATGTTAATACCAAAGAATTTGTGATTGCTATATTTTCAGGAAGAAACTGAGTATTATCTGACAGAATTGCAGGGTGCCAATACTTTTGGCCACCACTGTAGATGTATATTTGGGATGGCAGGTTCATCCACTTTTTTATGTATACTACCCCACATGGCTGGACCATTGTAAACCAAGCACTTGTCACCCTTTGTTTCACCCATACACCCTAATAGATTGTAAGCTCTTGCGAGCAGGGCCCTCACACCTCGGGTGTCATTTGTCAGTAGCTTTTTTATAATGTAATGTCTGGGTTTCGTTTCTTATACCCTCTATATTGTAAAGTGCTGCGGAATATGTTGGCGCTATATAAATAAAGATTATTATTATTATTAAGAGAAATCTAGACCAAATCAATATTTGGTGTGACCATCCTTTGCCTATTCTTCTAGGTATACTTACATATAGATTTTGAATGAACTCAACAGGGAGATTGTTCCTAACATCTTGGAGACGTAGCCACTGGTCTCCTGTGGATCTAGTCTCGGCAACATCCTGCTGTCTCTTCATGTAATCCCAGAGAGGCTCGATGATGTTGAGATCAGGGCTCTGTGGAGGTCATATCATCAGGACTCCAGAGGCGAAGGGTGGTCTAACCAAATATTGATATGACTTAGGTTTCTCTTGTTCATTCACTTTGCAGTTTGTTAATTGATTAAAATAAAATATTAATACTTCTGTTTTTGAAAGCATTCTTACTTTTGCAGTATTTTTTCCACACCTGCCTAAAACTTTTGATAACTTGGAAGCCACGGTGACCTGCATAGAAATCTTCAAAATGTTCATGTTACACTCCTCCCTTTTTTTGGTTTTTATTCAGTTTAGATTACATTTGTGGTTAACTTGTATGTAGCCAGTAATTTATGAAGAACATCTACATTAACAGAGCATAAAATAGTAACACTACCAAAATAGTAAATTATAGAGCAGTCATAACGTATACAGTGTATTCACAGACCTTTATCATTCATTAGTCACTGCCGTGCTGAGAAGACTTCAATTACAGCAACCTGCAGACTTATTAGAAAAACAGCCATTACCCCTATGTGCAAGCTTCTCCTGCTGATTGGTAAAACATGCAGAATTCTCTGTCTGTCCTACTGTTATTTTCTAGCATAATCCCAAGTACTAGAAAGCTCACAGACAGTAAAATAAATGTAAGACAGAGCCTATTTATATCAAGTCGGTTGTTCCTCTTGATATGCATATGAAGCCACTTCTACTGATGAAAGCAGAATCTACACAGACTTTAGAAGAGCACAGAAGTTCCTCTCTTGAAGAAGGATCCTGTGGGACATTTGGTACACAGATAGAATGTGAAGTCAGAGGCTGCTCGCTTCTGTTTTCTTGTCGTCTGCTGTTAAGTCTCCGTTCCTGTTTGATCCCTTTCTCCTCTTATACATTGAGTGGATTTACATTTACATATTCTATCTAGGTTTCAGGGTTAGTGCACAGACTCCTCTTAACGCATATATGGTTCTCTCTTTATAAATTCCTTAAGGGTTATATCGAGGAATTCAACAAGAAGCCCTACTGCGGAACTAAACCTAAGGCTCTTTTATAGCAAATATGTACTGCACAAAGTCTTATTCCTTTGAATTTTAGAATAGCTGTGTTTTGCTAAGAAAATCATTTTGACGTTCCTCAAAGGGATTTACTCTTGGGAGGTGAGTGTCCCTTTAAATAGCCACCAGAGCTCTTTCATTGTAGCGCTAATCAGATTAGTGGTGCGCACTGGTTCCTTAAATCACGAAGGACCAGCATGTGTGTACCAGGGAATAAACACTGCAGACCGGGTGTAACGGTTGCAGGTGTGGACCCGCTGGGTCACCGCGAGAGGTGACACAGACCACGGCAGGGAGCAGAGTCCCCACAGTACTCACCAAAGCCCACTGCAAGGCGGGATGGACTTGGCTGCGGGGGACTTCCAGGTCGCTACCCCTGACGTGGACACTCATAGTGACAACCAAAGTGCCCAAACATTGTACCGAGGAGACAGGCAGAGGCATAGTTGGGTCACAAATAGGGAGGTCAAGACAGACTGCAGACAAATGTAGCCAGAAGTACATTAGCAAGGGTCAGAACCAGGAATCGCAGGCAAGAAAGCAAGCTCTCAACAGGAACACCACGGATCACTAACAATCTAGCACAGGCTGCAGAGTGGAACTTCCTTATAAAGCTTCAGGTTGCCAGCCATTGGAAAGGAAATTATGTGCTGGCCCTTTAAATCCTCAAGAGCCGGTGCGCACCGTAGGAAGGGAGCATGTGATTCAAACGCCGACAGCAGTGGGAAGAGGAGCAGGAGCATGGAGGTGAGTAGACGCTGTCGAAGACTGGAGTAAAAGTGCCAACATGAATGCGTCCGCAGTATGGAAGGGGCACTGCATCGCGCAATGTGACACAGGGAAGAGTGGGCACAGCTGGGTAGACATAAGCGATAAGTCTGGTAAAAAATAAATGAAAGTAATGATTTGCTCAGTTTAGGACTGACCGATCCCACCTGCAAGGGTCACAAGTCGAGATCTTAGGGGTTCCTCTCACCTTAGGGGGTTTTCTCACTACAAACATGTAGTGACAAGTAATTGAAGACTTTATCCAAATACATAAGTCTTTTGATTTTACCTTGGTCATGAGGTAATAGAAATTTTAATCTGCTCTGAGTGCACACAGATTTCTCTGGTTATGTCCATAATCTTCCTTCCTGATTGGACAGAGAGCAGCGAGTGATGTCACCATGAACAGAGCTCACTCTTGGAGAAGACTCATTATCTTTAACAAGATTAGGTTTTGTTTACTGAAAAGCAAATGTTTTCACTCCTCAGAACACTTGTATCTTTGTTTACTGAGTAGGTAAATCTCCTGCACTTATGTCTTTCTAATGTCTTAGCTAGTTACAGAGAAGCTAAATATGCTAATCACTTCTATAGAACTACCCACAACCTGAGGAGACAAAGGATGAAACGCTGCTTGTGACTCAGTAAAATTGCATGGTGAGAATACCCTGTAATTTTTTTGCAAGGAATGTATCAAGATCCATTGTTTCTTATGTATAATCAGAGAGTTTTCAAGCCCCCTGGAAAAAAAAGTAAAATGAAATCAACTGAGTAGTTTAAAGCAATAAAAAAGTTCTATGGTGTTCATCCGTTTCAAATCTACCATTGCTCAAGTCCCTGATTGATGGAATGTTGTTTCAAGTTGTGGCTATGGCAGCCAACTGTTAAAGGGGTTGTCTCATTCCAGCATTTGGCAATGTTTTCTGCTGGTTGCCAAGCAGAGCTTGTGAAATGGAGGGGCATGTTTCTCCTCCCAGCAGGTAGTATCTTCACTCTCTGCAGAAACGCCCTAGTGTGCACGTGAGGATTCATTCTGTGTGAGATGGGAGAAGGGAGAGTTTCTCAGCTGTCATTGAAATCACTGGAACTGAAAAGCTAAGTGTAACTTGATAGTTCATATGTTAATTTCTCGCTCCCTCTACTTTGTAACTAGAATGGGCCATTTGACATTCAGGACTCTGGGAAAGATGAGTGATTTTTTTTTTCTCTGTCTCTCTCTCTCACACACAGTGATATATCCTGCAGATTATTACACCTCTGACCTCTACAGATCTGTTTGTGATTTACGCAGCACAACACATGAGATGTACATGTGATCGCTTCTCTCTCCCTATCTCTCCCGTGCACGATGCTGCTTGTATCCGCGCGTTCTCGTCCACGACCTGGGCGGGACAGAACTCAGCCGACAACCAGTAATACATTAGCTGGGCGTAACCCGACCTGGGCTCAAACACCGTTGCTAAGCCAAATAAAGCAGCACTTTGCTGATGGTAACCAAGGACGTACATGCTTAGATTTTTGGTCCCCTCATTTTAAACTATGATCTTCGTAGTGAGACAACCCCTTTAATCATCAAAAGTGACAACTTTTTAAAAAATTTTAACCTTCTACGGTAGACTTTATGGTACGATTTTGGGCGCACAAGCGCCATTTTTTTACGCAAATTACTAGTGTAAAATGTGCCCGAATCTATGAACCTGTTCTACTGCGGGTCATAGATTTAGTGCTTTCTGGCTACTATGCAACAATTGAGGCTCAGGTAAACCACTTTTAAAGTGGTCTACCTGTTACAGCAGTAATGCACCTGGATTTGCCGTTAAAAGGGCATAAATGTGTAGTATCGTACGGTTGTAGTGCGACACGCCTCCAGCACGCCCCGATCTCAGGCACTTTACAGGTGCCACCGGAGCTTTGTAATGTGCCTAATAAAGGAGTGCGCCTGATTAAAAATATAGCGAACAGGGCTGCGCCAGTTTTCGGGCTGAGAAGACGCCAGACTTCTGGCACAGTCCATACATACATGTCGCCCTAAATGTTTTTATGCAACTGGAAAACCCATTGTTGGATCCTGTCGTATTAATTTTAAAAAAGGAGAGAACAAAATATGACATCGGTTTTCTTGGCTGTCCTGTTGATCCAGAAGAAGCAGGCCAATAAATCTTTAGATTGTAGACTCCAGTTGCACTACACTCTGAAAAGTGAGACTAAAGTTTCATTTTTTATCCAATAATATTGGTTTTCAGTGGCAATAATTTAATATGGGCCACTTAATGTTTGTAAATGCCCATATTAACTGTTACGCTACTGCTTTGTTTCTCTGTGGTATTTATTGTATGGTTCTTCATCTAAATTTACGTTTATAAAAAGAGGGTTAATGCAGAAGATATGAAAAAAAAAATGTTCTACGGTCTTGTCTCTTTTTTTGCCTTCCTTTCATTGACATTTTGACTTTGAGTGAAAATTCTTAGTAATCTGAGACAGAATTATTGCTCAGAGAGTGCTACCTGACAACTCCAGATTAGAGATTGTTGTAATATATCCCTAGCCACCGTACTGACAGTATCCTGACAGCCAAGAAGGCAAAAGGAGATAGCAGTCCATCTATGTGTCTCGATTTTAGGCTGTGATGCGTTGGAGATTTCTCTACAAATTAATTTTGTAGGAGTGCTTAGACCAATCCACGCTGCTGCTTATCTTGACATTCTTGGGACCCTCTTGAATCTTCTTTGATTTGGTTTGCATTTCGAAGTTGTCCTTCACTTTTCAATCGATTCTTGAGCCGAGCGCCTTGTTCACCCTGTCTCTGTTTGATGTATCTTCCTCTATATACCAGTGGTTGTCAATCAAGGGATAGGGGTAGAAGGAGGCAACATATGGGACAGCATGTTCTTAATGAGCAAGCTGCTTTAAGCTATGCCAGTCATTTTATTACCTTAGCACTGAATAATATGAGTAATTAAACTTTATTCTGGTTGGTACTCTGTTTTTGTATTAAAGAGTCTGATAACCCTGGCTCTCTCCATGCAGTCATAATTTTAAAAGAGAAACGTTTGGCTGCTTGTAGAAGCCACGTAAGGGACGCACACACACATTCTGGTCCAGGGGCCACCATGTCACATTGAACTGATCAAACGGGTCACAACAGAACTTAAAGTAGCATTACTATGTGGTACTGTATATCAAAAGTATATACCATAAATCTCTGATATTTGCCAGTTCTACTTACAGGACCCCCTCCTGTCAGAAGAATTGAGATTACCTTTTCATCTGTTTTCACTCCAGAAAATAAGAAACTATGCAAATTCAGTATGTAGTATTTTATGAGAGTTGATGGGGCATAGAGTTTCACTAATCCCTATATTGAAGATAAGTGCATTCATGTACCACTTCCTTGCTTCATGTACTCCTTTACAGAGTGCCACACAGAGGACAAGAGGCTCCCATTCTTCCAGAATATGGTGGTACCAGAGTTGGCCACATAGTGTGATACAGTAGTGCTTACCCGTCCCTGTTCCCATGCTTTCTGCCACTCCTCTTCTCTCTGGCATTGAAAACACTGGGACATATGTATGATCAGATAGTTTAGGACCATATTGATTGGTATTGCGGGCCACCTGTGGCCCCTGTGCTGCTGATTGTTCTCCCTTGCATCTGGGGAAGCTGAGAAGCCTACTAAAGTTGCATTTACACTGATCCAATAAAACAGTATATTATAGTTAATGGCTAACCCAAAAGTGTCTGAAAAAAGCTGGCTAGGACCCCTGCCACTCTGATCTTTGCAGGGGTTATATCGGTTTCACTCCCAGAGGTCAGACATTGATGTTCTATTCTCTAGTAAATCCATCATGAGCTGCAAACTGTCCCGTTTCCACTTGCACTGTTCTAGATCGCTTTCTCCTGGGCTAACACGGCTTCTCCATTGGCTGGTCTGTTCCTCAGCAGCTGCTTTCTAGTGCATACTGGTCGTTTTAGGTTTAAAGAGCTAGTGCATGATGCCAATCACAGCATGCAGATGTCTATTTAAAAAGACACTTCCTTATTCTCCTTCACTGATCTTTTGGAAGTGTTTACTAGTGTTCCTGTGCATAGATTCTGGGGGTAGTGACCTGGGAGTCCCTTGCAGTGAAGACCAGATCCTTGTACAGGGTTGAAAATGTGAAAATCAGGGCAAGCCTTAAAATCTGGTCCCCAGTGTAGTTCAACACTAAAACCTTTGTGTGACCCATAGGATCCACCACCCATCACGTAAGCCATGACAACATCCATATGAGAAACCGGTAACAATGCTGATGGATTCAAGAGTACTACAGAACTAAATAGAGCAGTCAACCATTAGTTGCATGCAGTAATTATATAAAACGTATATCAATTAAAAAATTAGATGGATTCACTGTTAGGTGATTAATTGGATGGACAGCAAGGCAGATGACTGTTTCTAAATCCTTTCCTAAACCTGTCCTTGACATCTGCGCCTAACACCAGACCCCTCTGATCCTATAATATCCCTGTAATTAAACCAAGTTTACCCTGACACATTAAACGAGTTTAGGACCCAGAGACTCTCTAGTCCGAACATGGCAGAAAAATATACAAACACAAAACTAATATAAATCAGGAACTACAACAAACTCACAGAGCAAGGATAGGTTATGTAAGAAGCAATCTAGTGCTCAGAACTGATTGCAGACACTTAGCTGATTACCAGATAGTCTGGAGACAGAACAATCCCTTTTATCAAGTACTATAGTCAACACTAGGTTACCTATCACAGCAAGCTTTGCAGAGAAGCTAACAATTATAAAATCCTCTCTAACAAGTTCAAAGGTGTGTTATCTGGTCAACAGACCTGCTCTGAAAGTTGTTTGAGGTAGTTGCATAACAACTACGTTACAGGAAATCTAATATAAAAAAAGAGAAAATGAGAGATTCCCCCTTTCGTAAAAAATCCATAGTTTTTTTTTTTATTTCTATTTGGGAAAACCTTTTTATGTCCCAATTCCACCCTATAAAAAAGTATATTAGCATATCACATAAAAAAAATTGTATATCAATTTATTATGCGTCTATACATCTCTTTTGTGCTGGGCTTAAAGGGGATTTGCCACCAGACCAAGTATTGACCTCTGTTCAGCATGAAGAAAAATTGTAAACAAATCAGCTGAGCAGAAGCGCGTGGAAAGAGGGGGGGGGGATGGGAATCCGGGGGGCGTCCAAATTTAATGAACTAATAAACAGTACAACAGGGTTCAATACAGCGCACAGAGCCTCAGCGGCACTGTCGGGGAGAAACCTTATCGTTAAAACAATGTAATGTAAAAAAAAATCAGGAGCTGACAGAGACGCACACAACACACACAGCCAGGCACAGAGCTGCATAAAGGTTTTTCTGTGTTTTCACTCAAAAATCAAACTAAACTTTGAATTCTGTATACAAAAGAGAACACCAAATTAAACGCAGTTTTGAAATTTTTCATCCAAAAAAGGGGGGACAAATAACACTACACTAGCTATTCTGTATCCCAAAAGAAAAAAAAATTGCTACCCGTCCCTTTAAAAACCCATTCATTCTGCCTGCTCAGATAAAAAGTGATTAAAAGCAAGCGCGGCCGGGTCGTACTAGGGGAGCTTGTGGAACCAAGGGGGGGTTGAAAATCTGTACTCCAGAGTTTTCACTTTTTTTAACACATATTTTAAAAAATTTATTAAATACCCATTTTGGGGGTTCCCACGTAAACATTACATGGTGGGGCAAAACCCCCTTTAAGTCACATGTCATGTCACATTTCATATTTAAAGAACAATAAGGAGCAGCTGCTAGTTAAAAAATAATAAAAGTAATTCTCACCATATCCAAAATTGAATTTGAAATTGCAGAGGCAGAAGGTACTCACAGGGCTGGTAAATAAATAGAACGTGTTTTATTCTCCAGTAATTGACTTTTCAGGAAAATAATTTTATATAGCTTGTAGAAACAAGAACAGTTTATCTGGTAGAAGTCCGCTTTGTTCATATTGTAAAGAGGCTGTCACAGACCCTTAGGCTGTGTCTACACAGCAATTTAAAAAATTTCCCGCCAAAATTATGGCATTTTTGCATTGCTGGATGCGGTTTTTTGTCCAAGTTTTTGCATAATTAAATGTATGGGAATCCGACGGCAATCTGGCGGAATATGTGACATGTTTTAAAATCTGAAAGTATCATGTTCTTTTTAGAAGAGCAATGTCCCTATTCCCTCTACTAGTTGACAAAATGAACTTCTAGAAATCTCTGTTCTACCACAAAAATAATTCCAAATAAAACTTAAAGGGAACCTGTCACATAGGTTGTGCCCCCCTTGCTGGGGGGAGCACGAGCTAGTCAGACCTGCGTTTTCCCGCGTGTGCCCTTATTCTGTAAGATGCAGCAGTTTTAGGGGCATTTTCCCCCCTTAAAATCTTATTCAGACAGGTGTAGCTCCACCCCAAAAGCTACCCCCCGCTGACAGTTTTTCTCATGTTTCTACCTATTCAAAGTAAAGGTTTGTCATTGAGGGGGCGGGCTAGCCTCTATTGGAGGGTTTGAAAAAATGACCTCTAAAGGGACTTTCAAATGATCTTCTGGCTGAAAACGCAGATTTGAGCTTTAAATACACGAAAATACAGCTCTTACATTTTAAAAGGGGGACACAGCCTGTATACAGCGGGTGACACACCTTTTTCCCCCCCCGGGGGGAAAAAAAATATATGACAGGTTCTTTTTTTTTTTTTTAAAAAAAAAAAAAAAAGAATAAGTAAAATTTTTTTTTTTGTTGAATTTTTTTTTCAAAAAAGGATATAAAAATTTTTTTTAATTACAAATTGGGTCATTTTTGGGTTTTATTGTATTTTTTTAAATATTTGACTTTCTGGCATTTTTTAAAAAAAATCCTTTTTTTGGTTTCCCAAAAATTTTGAGGGAGTTTTAAAATTTTTTTTATCTGGTTTGTAGGTTTGAAAGTGGGGTTTTTTTTGGGGGTTTTTCCCCGGGTTTTTTTAAAAAATTTTTAATTAAAAAATTTTTTCCTTTTTATGTTTTATTTTTAGGGTAATTTAATTTAAATTAAAATTTTTTGGGAAAATTTTTTGTTTAGAAAAGTTTTGGATTTTCCATATTTTAGGGAAATTTTTTTTTTGGGAAACCTTTCCTTTTTACACATTTTTCGGAATTTACCTCACGTTTTTCGTTAAATTTTAAAAATTTTGGGTTAGGGGATTTAAAACCTTGGGAAAAAAAAGGGAAAAAAAAGTGCGATTGTTCAAAGAACAGCACGTTCCGCAATTTTTTGGTTCGAAGAGCAATGGGGGGGGGTTAACCAATTTTTTCCCCCGAAACCGGGTTTTCCAAAATTAAAAACAAAGGGTCCCCCCGGGGGGCCTTTCCAAAACGGGATTTAAGATTTCTAAGGGGCTTTTGCAACATGAGGGAAAAAATTTTGTTTTTTTTGAAAAACCCCCCCGCTTTTTCTTTAAAAAAAAATCTTTTTTGTGTTTTAAAAGTTAAAAAAAAATTTTATTATTTAAAGTCTAAAACGGGTTTTATTTCTTTAAAAAAAAAAAATACTTAAAAATAAAAAATTGGGTTTTAAAAAACACAAAAAAAAAAAATTGAACGCCTTCCTTTCCCCAAAAACCCCAAAAATGAAAATTTAAATTTTAAAAAATTTGGTATGGGAAAACGGGGTCCCAGGGGGGAAAAACTGCTTAAAAGAACGTGACCCGTTTTAAAAAATTTTTTTTAAAAAAATTTTTAACCGCACAAAATTAAAAAGGGGGGAACCCTTTTAAAAAAAATTTTTTTTTTTTTTCCCCTGGGCCCCCAATTTTCCCCCAACCCGTATGAAAATTTTAGCCTGGGAAAAAGGATAATTTTTTCACTAAAAAATCTTAAGGGGGCTTTTTAGAAAAAACTATAAAAATGTTGCCAACGTTTTTGAAAATTTTTCCCCCCTTTTTTTTTTTTTTTTTTTTTTTTTTTATTTTTTTTTTTTTCCAAAATAAAAAAAACCAAAGCCCCAAAAAAAAAAAAAATTTTTTTTCTTTTTTTTTTAGGCCCCAAAAACCCCCCTCCCCACAGCTTTTTAAATTATACTTCTTTTTTAACAAAAATTTTTCTTTAATAATTTGTAAATTTTTATAGGTACTAATTTTTATGGGAACTGTTTTTTTTCCCGGGGGGGACAAATCTTTTTTCTTTAATACCAAATTTAAATAAATTGGGTTTTTCGATTCCCTGAAAAAAAAAACAACCAAAAAAAAGAAACCAAGAAAAAAAAAAAAGCATAACTCATTATCCCCAAAAAAGGGTCGGGGCCCAAAAGGGAAAATAAAAATTAAATCCATCCACCATTTAAAACCAAAATGGGCGCCCGGAAAAAAAAGAATAAAAAAAGACCCAAAAATATTTAAGAAACCCCCAAAAAGGGGTTTTTTTTTTAAAAAAAAGCTTCGAAGAAACTCAAAAACCAGCGGGGGCACAAAAATAAAATTTAAAAAATTTTTCCCCCATAACAAAAAATTTACGGGGAAAATTGGGGTGTGGGGGGGGAAAAAGGGGAAATTTGGGGAAAAGGGGGGTTTGGATGGTTTTGAAAAACCAAAAACCGTAAAAGGGGATGTTTAAACCTTTTTTGTATGCCCCAAAGGGGGTTAAAAAACCCCCAGATTTTGGCCCAAAAATGAATTATTCCCCGGGGGTTTTTTCCATAACTCACCATCCACTACAGCTTTGAACATGTGACTACCATCATTTTATAGACAATCATCTTGGCTCTCAGACATAACTTTGACCTGCAACTGTTTAGCATATGCGTAGTTCTGCAGATTTTTGTCATGTAACTGCATTGTTACTGTTTTGCTCCTGGGGGTGGGACAATCTTTTTTCTTCTTGTATACTACAAATTGCAACCATAATAGCTCAGTGTGGTATTAGGCTGATTCCCAAGTGAAAGGTCAATGGTTCGAGCAGCCATAAAGAAGATTTCCCAAGAAAAGAGAAACAGCATCATCCAGCTCATTGATAGCGGTCTCTTGGGCAAGAAAATGGCATCATGTGAGGCCATGACAGCTGGAAGAATATGAAATTAAGTCCATCCATCCATTCAAAAGCCAAGAGGTGGACGTCCAGGCAAAATATCAGAGTCAACAAGTCAGCTCATCACAAGGTCCATCAGTTCTAACGCGACAGACATGGCAGTGGAGATGGCTCGTATGTTTCGTAAGAGTGAGATCACAGACGTCCATGCAAGCACAATGCAACACGCATTACACAAGTCTGGAATGATAGCACGAAAAAAGGTGAAGAAGCCTCGACTTCAATCTCTTCATAAGAAGCTTTAGTAATTTGGAGCGATGAGATGAGTCAATAGACCGGGCTCTGATGGGGGCAAATGGGTTTGGAAGACTCAAGGGAAAGGGGGCTAATGGATCGAGAAATTGAAGAAACTGTCAAGTTCCATGGAGGAAACCTGATGATATAGGGGATGTTTCACAGCCAAAGATTTTGAATATGTATGCACCAACATTGGGAATGTGTAGAAAAGACCGGGCTCAGATTTTGGTCAACACATGCTTCAATCTGATTCAGAGCCCAGAAGGGTTCAGGCAGTATTGAAAGCCAAAGGTGGATTTACCAAAGACTAACAAAATAATAAAAAAAAATAACATTTTGATTTTTAGGTGCAAAACAGTAACAATGTAATTACATGACAATAATCTGCAGAACTAAGCAGATGCTAAATACTTGGAAGTCAAATTTATGAGGGCGCTAGAGCTTCTCAGCTCCTTTCCCATAATGCCTTGTTATATGCAGATGCTTCGTGGAGTGCAAAAAGGCAATTTTGAATCTCCACACGCCTATATAGGCGCTCTCCCTAGGGAGAGATCTTCCCGTTCTAAGATAGGTAAGATAATTGTTTATAAAATAATGGTAGCCTCATCTACAAAGCTGTAGTGAACAGAGAGATATGGAGCCTGAAAGTCAAAAGATCAAAACATTGTTACCCTTTTGCTTGTCACTGTATGTTCTACCTAAATAGCTTGATTATTAGATCATAAAGGTGATAAAAAGCCTGATGTTACCATTTTACTACAGTAAAGTTATCACTTAAACATGCGCCATGTATGAGGGAGTCAGGGAAATTGAGGAGTCAGAGCTTTGGCTTACCGACTCCACAGCCATGCATGCAAGTATAACATGTAAAAGGATGTAAAAGCCTCACAAAAGAGACTAAAATAGAAGTAATTAATCATGCACGTCAAAAGAGAACAATATTTAATAGTAAAGGTTGCAACAAAAGTGACAAAAAAATTTAATAAATCATGGATAACTTATAAGATACAAAACTACGGTTGTAGCTGCTTCAGAAATTATATAGTAACCTCAATCATTGAGCCGCCTAATGGACACCCGATTAATTCTCGTCTCCTTCAGGAAGAAAGTATTAAAGCTTGTTGAAGGTGGAGAAGCATCATAATCCAACCATGGTCCCTATATATAATCATATTGCTCTCTGGAATCCTTTTTTGTGGCCTCAATTTTTTTCAAATATCCTAATTAATCATTTGCTGAACCGTATGAAAGGATAGAGAAATGGATCTCTATCTGGGTTACTAGTGTAAAAAATTGGAACAGCTAATGAGCTCTGTTATTGCTTCCTGGTAATCTTTTTTTTCTAATAACATTGCTGCAGGTAGTAGTGTAAATTGGAATTGGAATATTGTATTCATCATGGAGAGTAATTGATTCCACAAAGAGCCAGCTATTGGATATGACCATCAACTACGCCATAAATTTCCAGGCTTGTCACATCCTCTGGAGCAGATATTAGAAACCATTGGATACATTTTATGTAAATAGGGTGGAACATTGTATACTCTATGAAACAATTTAATAAGAGGTTCTGTTTCTGAAACTTGATGGCTTACATCAATATAGCTATCCTTCTAAAGAAAGATAGGTGCTTAGGTCTCCTTCCCTTTGCATCGTTGCACTTAAAGGGGTTTTATCATTACACGCTTTTGCAGACTTGAGCTGTTTCTATCTGTTACAGCCTCAAATCCAGGGGCGAGTCTCTTCTCTCAGTAGGCGTGCCTCTCCTGCCAGGAGGCATGTCTCCCCTCACTGACATTATCATTCTGTGTTAGCAGTGGAAGGGAGTGGGTGTCACAGCTCTGCAGACCTCCTGCATGTTTCTCATGGCTGTAGCGCTGTCAGCTCCAGGCTCCCTAGGCTACTTGTAACCAGAACACCTGCAATGCTGTAAGCAGTCATATATACAGACTGAACTGATGAAACAAACTTGAGAAAGGCACACTGTTCCCTCCCCTCCCTCCTCTTTTATCAGCCAGGAGGTAGAGCAGACGGTATAAGGTTTTTATATGGGGGGTAGCAGTGTATAGGGCTGTGTTATATGAGGAGAGAGAGTGAATCTAGCAGCTAGAGACTCAGTAATTGCCCAGATCCTTTCATAGAGAGAAGCTGAGACAGCCCTTATTATACACACACAATCATCACAGGCAGGTTGTTTCACTTTCAATTTCAACAGGTCAGAGGGGAGTAAGTACAGAGTTCAGGCAGCCAATCACAGTGCAGGGTGCATGTCCCATCCAGGGGGTGTGTCTGAACAGGCTGAATGAAATGTCAGTCATCCAAGTACAGAAAAGGGGGCTTGTCCCATCCAGCTGCTGCAGAAATAGCTATAGATGTACAGATTAGCTCAGATCTGCTATACTAAGTAACTTAGGTAATGCAAACCAGCTGCAGAAGTGTTTATTTTTACTGTCCCCATCATTAGAGATATGATCTTTGTAGCGAGAAAACCCCTTTAATTTGTTCTGTGGTGACCAGACATGGAAACTAGAGTATAGAAGAAAGAGTATTTCACAACAAAAAATAATCTGATAAAGATGTTTAAAATGAGTAAAAGTATTGAGAGTAGTGAGTGTTGGAAGAGACTGGCGGTAATGATGTATTGGAGCTAGATGAAAATGTTCTCTGTTCGGGATTTTATACTTTACATTAAGTTCCTTTAATTTACAGGCTGGCATTCTACACAGTTGAGTCGCATTATTACAACCGCTTCCTACTTTCGATGTTGGCAGCTCATCTCATGAAGGAAGTGTTTTGAAACGAGTATGAAAGGTGTGTGATTGGCTGTCTGCACTCGTTTCCCTGATTGCTTTCACGAGTAAAAGGGGCATTTATTGGCTTTCGAATAAGGGTGGCGGTATTTCTGAAAGGGCGCAGTGTGGGAAATGTTCTTGTGTTGCTATGATGAAACTGGGAACTGTGGAGCACCACGTCCCATTCATGTCAGAAGTGAACGTCCGCTATAAAGGTCTACGAGGGCCAGCTGACACATTGCAGTGGAACAGCTCATTGCCATAATGATCCATGGACGCTGCCAGACTTGTGTTTAAAACAACGATATTGGCGAACCCTACTGTGTATGGGGTTCCGATGCAGATGAATGATACTGCACCTCTGCTAGGTTGTTTCGCCAGAAATAGCTTTAATTTTCACGACATTATAGGAATTGAACCTCTGCTGATTGGCAAAGGGTTATCTTTTCTGATGAGACATGTTTTCTGCTTCATCGCATGGATGGAGATTGGCTTTTCGGTGGAAAAACATCAGAGAACAAAGATTCTGCAACCACTGCTGGAAAAACCCAAGCTGGTGGTGGCAGTGTAATGGTCTCGGGAATTTTTTGTGGCACAGTTCATGCAAAGATGGGTAAAAGGTGTGGATGAAGGGAGGGGTGTAGGTAATTTTAAAACTTGTTTTCCATTATTATTTTAGAATATAAAACACAAAAGGCATGCATTAATTTCTCCTCTGAAAACTGGTCTGAAAACTGGTCATGGTTTTATTATAAAAAGGTGATTACAGAAGGTTGTGTTAATAGGGACTTGTTCTGTGGTGGCTGAGAATATTGGGTCTGAGTAGGTTCTGAGGGGAAATGGTTTATTTTTATCAAAATCTGTTTGTTGGTGTTGTCAGGAATTGGAACTGGTGGGACTGGTGGGATATGTGAGGAGTTAACTGTGGTGCCTTTATTGGCCATAGGATTAATTGGGAATCTCTCCGTATTACTAAAGGTACTTGGAAGCCACATTGTTTTAGTAACTGAAGGTCTGAAGATCATGTTGGTGGAATCTGTAAGCTTTGATTTTTCCAACAAACTTGTTAAAATCCATGTTAATGTCAGTTGTGGAATTATTTTAGTTGGTGGTGATAACAATATTCTAGAACTGAATTAACTAGATGGTGACTTCTTTACTATCCAATTCTGATGTATGTTTAAAGTGGTCACCTATATTCTTCATCCAAGGCCCTTGGACAGGTTGTAACATAGACATCATGTAGAGCAGGAGTGCAATAGGAAGGGATCTTTCTTTTCAGTACCTATGCCATTGCCGCATAACTCAAACTTAAAAATGGTGCAGTCCACTACCTCCTGTCAGCGACAATTTTGGGAAGAGTAAACACACCCATTACACAGCCCCCAATTGTAACGGGCTAAAAATGGTGTATCTATGTCTTATTTTTTTTTTTAAATATTGCCATATGTACATGTTTCTAAGGTTTTCCTTATTCCAGGGAGCTGGTTCACATGTTGACACACATCGGACAGGCACTTCATCAGGCCAAGCTTCAATTCATCCTGGTTATTCCTCCTGCTGTAGCACCAGGGTAAGTAAACCAATAATTTTTCACATATTACAGTTATCATAGCGCTTACATTACATAGTCTGTCACATAAGCAGAAAAAAGGACTGAAGTTTCTATCCATTGCTCCATGCATGGTGGCTGTGCATTAAGTTGGTTCTGATCACCATTATATATTTTACATTTTGCCGACAGTTGGGTGCTAGGCATTGTGCAGAAACAGAACAGGCCACAAGATAAAACAAATGTCTCTCATAGAGTACCTAAAGTTTAAAACATATTTTGCCATAAAAACAATGTGAAAGAAATTTGCAATATGTTTTGTTGAAAAAGCTTATCTTTTTCCCTGACTACTAATACACCCAAAAGAGGAAAAGAGAGATGACCGTTCAAAAGTATCTGTTGTTAAACACACTACACCAGGAGTCGCCACTGGTATCCAATGGTATTGGTATTGATATCCAATGTTAATAGATTTTTTCTGGTCTTTTACCTGAGTTATGGTCCTCTGACAACTAAACAAATGCAAGAAACAGATCAGATCGTGGTCTAATAAGGCCCAATAAGTGGTCATCGGTTTTGGGATAGATTTCTAAGATATCTTTATGTTACTCTAGGTACCTTTCACAATTCTGTGTCATCCACAGGATATTTAAGACACCACATCTTTAGAGCTATATAAAAGCAGACTTGGAATGTGCTAGATGCCTTGCTGAAAATGTTGGCTCCATTCATATGTTTCAGTATTGTCTTCGGTTATAGGCTCATCGTTTGTGATACCAGCAGTCTGAGAAATCCATTGGTGTGTGTTTTGGGAGTTGCTACTTGAATTACAACTTGATAAATGTAGAATGGTAATGGTTTCTTGTCTATTATATACAGCCAGGAGACTTATTGCCTCACTTTGGCTGCCTGAGGATCCCCGTCAAGAACTGAATTTATGTCTTAACCAAGCTGTTAAACCTTGGTTGAGTCAAAGGACTGATGCACCATCTATATTACCAGAACTCTGAATTACTAGACCCCAAGGGAGTAATGGGTACATTGATGAAAGTAGGATGGGATTGAAGGGGAGGGAGACTTTGGTTAAGTTGTAACTTGTTTTGTATGACTCTTCTTGTAATGATCCTCTTTTGTCTTTTATAAATGCAAAAAAGAACATGTGTTAAAAAAAACTATATATATATATATATATATATATATATATGTGTGTGTGTGTGTGTGTGTGTATATATTTACTAGTGCATCTGGAAAAATTGGAGTATCATTGAAAATTATCATTGTTTTACGGCTCACAAATGTATTATATTAAACCTTGTAATTCATACTGCAATTAGTTTATACAATATATGGGTTTCTCTATTTGAGTCTATTTGAGATGCACTAGTAAATATTGTGTATAAATTATACACCACGCCACTGGTACAATGTATGTCGTTTATTTATACCAATACATGGGATCGGCTTTAGCAGTATGGTAGACAATCAGTAACGAGCATCAGTATGAAGAAAGTATGCTTGTGCGGGTGTGATGCCAAATGTGGTATCACTTTTATTTTATACATTAATCTATATTTTTACACAGAATGGGTCCGAAAAAGAAAAAACATCCGTGAACGGAGTCCTGGGTGCTAATGCCTTGTGAATGAACTCTGAGGTCCAAAAGAAGCAACTGTTCGTCTGATGAAAGGCACAGTGCTTCAAATAGCACACCTGAAACCATGAGTGGTATGGCAGAGAGCATACTTGAAACACAGATAAACTGCAGAACTTTGCATGGTCGAATAAGAAGCAGAAGACTTCCTCAGCGTGCCACTCTTATGCTTTAAAAGATGAAACTGAGTGCACATCAAATTTGGCCAGCCAAGCTCACGAAAATTGGACATAGACATGTATCGAAAAGAGCTCTTGCTAAAGGTTGATGAGTCTCGAATTTGCTGAAGCACAACTAGTACATGGTATTACTAGAATTTGCGGTCAAGAACAGAAACATGGATCAATCGCGTCAAACTTTGTATGCAACGTTCAGGATGAAATAAATTGTGTGTCATGGATGTGGTATATTGTCTGGCATCTTGGGCCCATGAGTACCATTGAGCATCGTTGCAACACTTTGTAGGAATCTGAATCCACAAGACATGAGAGTTTCTGAAGCAAAATGATCCAACCCTCGTTCTGCATGGTGTACCATAAATACAAACAGATGCCGTGAGTGTAAAATGTGTGTGTGTCTGGCAGTGGTGTATACTATATATATATATATATACATACACAAACACACACACACACACACACAGTATATCACAGAAGTGAGTACACCTCTCACATTTTTGTAATTATTATATATTTTCATGGGACAAAACTGAAGATATGACACTCTCTTATACTGGTCGCTGGGAGTTCAACGTGGCACCTCATGGCAAAGAACTCTCTGAGAATTTGAAAAAAAGAATTTTTGCTCTACATGAAGATGGCCCAGGCTATAAGATGATTTTCAACACCCTGAAACTGAGCTGCAGCACTGTGGCCAAGACCATACAGCAGGTTAACAAGATAAGTTCCACTCAGAACAAGCTTTGCCATGGTCGAATAAAGAAGCTAAATGCACTTCCTCAGCGTCATTACCTATGATTGTCTTTTCAAAGTAGATGTATCAGTGTTGCCACCATTGCTGCAAGAGTCAAAGGGTTGTTGGTGCTCAGACCATACGCTCCACACTGTATCAAATTGGTCTGCATGGCTGTCATCCCAAAAAGAAGCCTCTTCTAAAGATGTTGCACAAGAAAGCCCGCAAACAGTTTGCTGAAGACAAGCAGACTAAGTACATGGATTACTAGAATTTTGTCCTGTGGTCTGATGAGACCAAGATAAACTTATTTGGTTCAGATGACGTCAAATGTGTGTGTTGGCAACCAGGTGAGGAGTAAAAATACAATTGTCTACAGTCAAGCATTGTGGTTTGATTGTCCTGGTTTGAGGCTGCATGAGTACTGCTGGCTGTGGGGAGCTACAGTTCATTGAGGGAATCGTGAATACCAAAATGTACTGTGAGATACTGAAGCAGAGCATGATCCCCTCCGTTCTGGGTCTCAGGGCTGTATTCCGACATGATAATGACAAAAACACATCTCCGAAATGACCGATGCCTTGCTAAAGAAAATGAGGGTAAAGGTGCTGGACTGGCCAAGTATGTCTCCAGACCTAAACCCTATTGGGCATCTGTGGGGCATCCTCAATTGGAGCGAGGAGGAGCGCAAGGTCTCTAACATCCACCAGCTCCGTGATGACGTCATGGAGAAGTGGAAGAAGATTCCAGTGGCTGCAACCTGTGAAGCTCTAGTAAATTCCATGCCCAAGAGAGTTAAGGCAGTGCTGGAAAATAATGGTGGACACACAAAATATTTGCACTTTGGGCACAGTTTGTCCATTTTCACTTAGTGGTGTACTCAATCTTGTTGCCAGCGGTTTAGACATTGATGGCTGCATGTTGAGTTATTTTGTACAAGCTGTACACTGACTACTTTACGTTGTATCAAAGTGTCATATCTTCTGTGTTGTCCCATGAGAAGATATATTACAATATTTGCAAAAATGTGAGAGATGTATTCACTTTGTATTCACATACACAGTATATATAAGATTGTGAGAAGCACAAGGAAGTCCCACATGAAAAGCCCTAATCCCTTCTGTGTAATAAGTGGATGGACTTCAAGAGTTTTTTTTTTTTTATACACTATCTTTTGGCTCTGGCTAACAGAGGGAGGTCTCCAAGCAGGGGACTCCCCTCTCCTACTTATTATAACCATAATACCAAATATGGTTGTGTTCATTCAAAAAACCGTATTGACAGGGTAATAATTGGATTTGATAGAGTTCCATAACAAAAATTAGATTGGCCCCCACCACCTAATGACAGAAAACTGAAAACGAGTGAGTGAGTCCCTTAGGATACGTTCAGTTGACAAGTAAAATGTATTTGTTGGATACTTCTCTGATTCTGCAACTGAAAACCACGTCATCTGAACATTTCATGTTGATTGTAGTCCCCGTCCCGCCCCCCGCAGATTGACAGTCAGGCTATGTTCACATGGCTTAAAATGGGACGCATTTTGCCGCGTATTTCGTACTGCGTTCAATACGCGGCGAAATGTGCCCCAGTCATTACGGTAATCCACAGTTCTCATAGTGAACTATGGATTATGCCTCGTCTCCCCGGGCGTACAATACGACGTGCGGGGAGGTAAGTGACATGTAATGCATGTCTATGGGGCCGGCGGGCTGCCACCCCCCCAATCCCCACCCCGCGCCAGCTCCCCACCTCCGCCCTAAGTGCGGGGCGTAATTACGCCCCACAATTATGCCGTGTGGACTTAGCCTCAGAAAACGAGTCCCCTTAATTTCTATGGGGTTTGATCTGCGTCCAGAACAACAAACATGTTTTACTGTAGGTTTTTAGTTACCCCCATTGACCTTAAGGGTATGTTCATATGGCGTTTTGGATCTGTTTTTAGTTGCGTGTTTGGATCCATGTTTCGGACCCTAAATCTAGCAATGAGCAGTGTGATTTTACATTGCTTTCAGTGTAAAACACTCATTGGGGTTCAGACGAGTGATCACCGATCGGTGTTTACATGGGTCTTTATGATGCGTCTTTCAGATCCGTTCAAAGAATCGTCATGTCAAATCTTGATCCGAAAGACGCAGCAGACGCCTTATTTAAAACTATAGGTGCGATCCTGTTGCAGCCAAAACACAGCCAAACATACACCTGCGTGTTGGATGCGCTTTGGATGCGATTTACGTAGCGCTTTTGGATGAGTTTTTCGGATGCAAAAACAGATCCAGCACGCCGTGTGAACGTACCCTAATAGTAAATTCTCCACGTGGAACACGTCAAGAGAATTTTTTCTGCTGAGGTCAATAGGGATGATTTGGTTTCGGTCTTAGCCAAGTTTTTCAAGTCAGAATCCGTGTGGATTCCGAATTCAAATACTCGTCGTGTGGACAGTCCGCACAACAGCTACTATGGCTGCTACAGCTATAGTTCTTCACTTGCTTACTTACCTGCAGTCTGACATTTGATGAATGTGCCTGTACAATAAGAACGTGGAATAATTTTTCGCCAACCTTTGTCGAAATGCTAATAGTGACCTATTGAAAGACCTCACACAAAAGAAGTCTTGGTTTATGAGGAAATGCCGTAAAAGGATATTCATTAAGGGATTTTTCACAGCCACTTTGGTGTTGTTCCAGACAATTGGACTCCAACATTCACAAATTGGTCATTCATGAATAAATATTCTCCTAAGTCCTTATTATGGTTGATGGATTTGATGACAAATAATTAGCTGTAACTAGAGACTAATGTGTTTGATTTTTTTGTGGACTTTGTGTTTGCAGACCCTTGTGTTTTGTTGCTATGTCTTTAAACTGTAGGAACCGCTCTCCTATTACTCCTGACATATGACATTTTTTTTAAGGTGTTTGTGAGTAATGTGAAAGTATGCATGTTGTTCGTGACCTGTCTTTTGCCTGATAAATGCAGTCGCTGTGTGGGCTGCTTATCAGTAATAACCTGATAAAACCTGTGACCCAGAACTGCTTTCTGCGGGTGCCTCCTAATTACGTTATCCTACAATTCCCCTTAGGCTCTTGGTAACGGCCCGGAAAATCCATTACGCCGCTTATTTTCCATTTAATAGCTGCACACCATATTTCCCTAAGGTATTGCTGATTTACCCCCTAACTCTTTCAGTTTAACCGTGTCTTTCTAAATATATACTGCTGCTCGCTGGATTTATTTCATTGTACATTGCAGAATCTGTTATTTACTGTTCCCTTCCTTATTATTTTCAGATTGTAAAATAGCACAACATAGCAAGTATTGTCTGCAAGTAGGAATAGGAACCCCTAGAGAACATGTGGCAAACTCAAGGTCCACGGGCCTTATCTGGTTTGACATTTTATTTTATGTGGCCCGCAAGAGCTTAGACACAGCGAATAGGAATGGACAAGGTCTCATGACAGAAGGACCACTTTCCCGCATGACACAGCGATCAGGGACCATTTTTGATTTGGCGCTTTTGCTGACCTCAACACCGCTCTGTTCAATAAATCAGAGACAGTGGCACAGCTGTGACAGCTCTACCCAGGCACATTAGCCACCCTCCAAGTTAGGAAAATCAGTGCTAAAGCGATGGAAGAGGCTGATTTTTATACAACCTTAAAGGACATCTTGGCCTTTCACTGACCATGTAGCACACCACGGCCCTTTGATGGCAACTATAATGCCTTTGTGGCCCAAGGTGAAAATGAGTTTGATACCTTTGTCCTAGACTAGAGTCTATCACAAGTGTGAGGCAAAATGTCTTCTAATCTTATAAAATTATGCTTAGCGCGAACCACCTGGACATGCAGGATTAGCAAACTTAACCAATTGTTAATCCGGAAAGGCTTAAAGGAACCTTTCCATTTCTTTGTGCTTGACTGCATTTAGGACTCCTATAACTATGAATGAAGAGAGATGAGCATGCGCAGTCATCAATGTCTGAGATGGGAATACCCCACTTATGGAGTATTTCCATCTCAAGTAATGCATTTCTGATGTTTAACCATGGAAAAATAGGTACCTCTCTAAATAAATGTAATTTTAAAAAATGCTGTCTTCACCTTAAAGGGGTTGTATCATTCCATTAAATGGTCTTCAGAATAAGGGGACAGTGAAAACAAGCAACTTTGCAATTGGATGTCATTTGCAAAGCTGTCTTGTTTTCACTGTCTCCCTTATCTTCGTTTTGTGTAAAAACAGTTCCCCAGTGCTGGTCGGATTCCACCTCCTTGCATTTCATTGGCTCATGGCTCTATTAATTTACATTTTGTCCCGGCCCCCGGTCGTATTCACGGGAGCGTGCATTCCTGCCTCTCTCACTCAGAATAAGGGGCTGGCAACAATTTCACTCTATACCGCTAGCAGCTCCTCAGTGACACTGCAGCTGCTTCTACAATCAGAAACCAGCAGAATTGTGTCTCGGTGCCCTGTGTAAACATAGAAGGGAGACGGATCTGTGCTGCTCTAGATGAGTTCATAGAAGACTGGATTCAACTGAAACAAACCTCCAGCTGTGAGAGGAGAAGAGATCAGTGCTCTGAGTTCATAGAAGACTGTCTAGACTGAATGCAGGTCTGTGGTATGTAAACAGCTCTTACAAAATAAGACTGCATAGGGAGAGCACAGTGACGTGCACTCAGAGGGGGGATCACACTGACTCGGGAGCGAGCATGAACAGTGAAGGGGGGGATGATGTCATCCCCCTTCAGTTAAGAAACACCCAGCTGGGAGGGGAAGAAACGCCCCTGGATTTCAGGAACTGAGAGAATCAAGCTTCATGAAAACAGCCTGCTTGTGTACAGGTCGTTGCCTAGGTTGCTGATTATCTCTGTGCTTTAGTGGTGGTGTCCAGCCCTGCCCAGTCATTATCCATGGTCAGGCTTAGGAAGATGCATGTTAGCGCCCGGCCTGGTCAAAGCCCTAGTACAGTTCAACAATATCGTCGTACCTTCCGTCCACCTCCTGATAATACAACACCCCAGGGCAAACCCCAAAGCCGTAGATTGTTGTGAAATACCAAACCACATCAGTGATTGGCACTGAAATGTCCCCGGCCTCATGTTTTAATTCTTTTACAAAACTTTGGCAAAACTGGATAAACTGTGTCGGGTTAGAACGAAGAGTCATCACAAAAGCTCTCACCATTGTTTTGCCGATCCCCAAAGTGTCTGCAGCCACAGCATGTCCCTTTACAGACTCCGAATGTGGCTGTTGGTTGTTGTCATAGCAGAATCGGGAGCACATAGGTTCAAGCTAGCAACGTGATGATGTAATTGGAGCACTGGTAGCTTGACCTGTCCATCAACTAAGGATCAACACAGCAGAAGACCAGGAGGCTGCAACATAAAGCGGAAGATGCGAAAACCCCTTTAAAGCAGTATTCCGAGATGCAAAACCTGCCTTTTATAATCTTCACTATATAGTTATTAAATATTTTTAGTAATTTCCCACAAAATCACTCACCAATTACTCGCTGAAATCTAACAGCTTGTTGCCATGGGATACGACCTATATTTCAGTTCCAGCTTTCTGGTCGGGCATGCTCAGATCCAGCACTAGGAAGAAGAACGATGTATCTATGAAGCAGCAGGGGATGGGTGGAGATGTAACTAGCAACTAATGTCTGAGGGTTCAGCAGTGGGGATAACAATATCATATGCACAAGAGGGTGGAGATTTGCTCTTTAATGTCAGGGGAACACAGGGCAGGTAAACGGCCTGTAATAGATGTCAGTAATGCATAGTGGCTGCTAAAGCTATGTTTACATGGGTTAAATTGGGGCGAATTTAGCCGCGTATTTCACGGCATACTGCGCTAAAAGTCATTACGGTAATCTACAGTTCTCATAGAGAACTATGGATTATGCCTCCTCTCCCCGCTCGAACAATGCGACGCGCGGGGAGATAAGTGACATGTCAATTACTAGCGGCGAATACGCGGCGCTAGTAATGAATGTCTATGGGGCCGACGGGCTGCCGTCCCTCCCCGCACGAGTACGCACCGATCGGCGCGAGATCCCGAATTCCCGGCGTATTTGCGGGGCGTAATTACGCCCCGCAATTATGCCGTGTGAACTTAGCCTAATGGGTTCTGGATGCTTGCTTCTAAAGAAAGCAATGTCGGTTACTGCATGCAAGCAACCAAAATCCTAACGTGTATGCAGGGGATTTGGAGTTTTGTATCAGGTAAAAACTATAAAGATGCAGGTCTAAAATGTGGCCATTTCCTTGGGCTGTATTTTCATAAAATCATCTTTGTAAAGTACTAAAATTCATCAATGTATCGAGAAAACAGATTCATCATGGGCAAATATATCCAGATGTTACAAATCCTGTATTTAAAATAGAAGACTTGGGAGCCTTCACCTAACAAAACTCTATTGAAATATAAAGTAATTATTATTTTTTTGTAATCACAGAGGTCAGACGTTTCCTGTAGTTCTTCACCAAGTTTGCACACCTTGCAACAGAGATTTTGGCCCATTCCTCCATACAATGGTCTACAATGGTCTAAATTAAGTTTCAGCTCCCTCCAAAGATTTTCGATTGGGTTCAAATCTGGAGACTGGCTAGGCCACTCAAGGACCACCTTAAGATGCTTTTTACAGAGTTGCTTCAATGCTTTTACTGAGGGAAGGAGATTGTTTCCCAAAATCTCTTGATACATGGCTCCAACCATCCTACCTTCAATACGGTGCAGTCGTCCTGTCCCCTTTGCAGGAACCCCCCCCAAAGTATATTTCCACCCCCGTGCTTCATGGTTAGAACAGTGTACTTGGGGTTGTTCTCTTTCCTTCAAACATGGTAAGTGAAGTTCATACCAAAAAGTTCTATTTTGGTCTTATTTGACCACTTGACCTTCTCATGCCTAGTCTGGATCATCCAGATGATCATTGGCGAACTTCAAACAGGCCTGGATATGTGCTGGCTTATGTGCCCTGCAGGATGTTGGAGTAGTGTGTTACTAACACTTATCTTTGAGACTGTGGTACCAGCTCTATTTAGATAATTGACCAGGTTCTCCCATGTAGTTTTGGGCTCATTCCTGACCTTTCTCAGAATCATCCTTACCCCACGAGGTGAGATCTTGCATGGAGCCCCCGGACCGAGAAAGATTGACAATCATCTTGTGTTTCTTCCATTTTCTAATAATTGCATCAACAGTTGTTGCCTTCTCACCAAGCTGCTCCTATAGCCCATCCCAGTCTTGTGCAGGTCTACAGTTTTGTCCCTGTTGTCCTTAGCTCTTTGGTCTTGGTCATGGTGGAGAGGTTGAAGTGTGATTGAGTGTGTGGACAGGTGTCTTTTATACAGGTTACAAGTTCAAACAGGTGCAATTAATATAGGTAGTGAGTGCATGGTAGGAGGGCTTTTGTAGAAAAAAAAAGTAAAAAAGTAACAGGTCCGTGAGTCAGAATTCTTGCTGGTTGGTAGGTGATCAAATACTTATTTCATGCAATAAAATGCAAATTAATTATTTAAAAATCATACAATGTCACTTTCTTGCAAATACTTATTTTCTCCACTGTATCATGATGTCAGTGATGGTGTATGGAGTGTGATCACTTGCTGAGCCCACTTCATACATGGCAGATGCTAGCTGTTAGTTACTTGCCTTTATTGGCCAGGATCGGTGGTAAATTTGATCCAGGCTGATTAACCACTTAGATGCCGGCGTCAAAGCAACCGTGGCTCTTAAGTTGTTAAAAAAATAATGCCTTATTTTCATGGTGTAATAGGGGAACCATAATTAAACACTATGAGTGACATGTATGGACGTTGGCACTGACAGGCCAGTTCTAAATAGCATTAAGGGTATGTTCTCATGGCGTATTGGGGCCCGTACTGTGCTTGCCCCAATACGGCGTGTGTTTTAGAAGTATGCGCTGTTCGGCCCCATTCACTACTATTGTCAGCGGTGCGTAAGTGCCGCGAAGAAGTGACATGTCACTTCTCTCCCCCCAGCGTACAATAAGAGTCTGTCTCAGGCAGACCACCTCTAACTTGATCTGGCTGTTCTAACTGTTCTGCGACAAAGAATCATAAATGTGTCTAATTCTACAAATGTGGTACGACGCCCCCAGAACACCCCAAATCTTTGACGCACTCAAAAGTGTTGTGTCGGCTCTTATCACGTCAACGTTTAGAATGCGACTGTTCATAGATTTATAGAACTGGTCTACTACAGCTTTTTGATGCCAGATAACTGGCGCAGCCCCGTTCATATATGTCGCCCTATGTGTAATATATTAGTATTGCAGAACAGTGTACAAGTGATTGTGCTGCTTTGTGGTCAAGTACCCTAGGGGTTTGAAAAATACAATAAAAATATTTAAAAAACCTTTAAAAATATTAGAAAAATAGAATCTTAGCAGTTCAAAGCACCACTATTTTGCCCTTTTACAAATAAACAGTTAATGTACATAATAATACACGATTGGTAACAAATTGTCCATAGAAGTCCAATCTCTTAAAACATAACATTATTTATTTTTCGTGATGAATTCCGTAGAAATGAAATCTACCCAGTGCCAAAATTGCCATTTTTTGGTTGCTTTGATACCCAAATAATGGAATAAAAAGTAACCAAAAAGATGTATCCCAAAATGGTACCTATAAGAACTATACTTCAGCTCGCAAAAAATGAGCCCTCACATTAGTAGTGTCAGAAAATGGTGCTGCAAAGTATATATAAAAAATAAAAGTAGTAAAAAGTATTAAAACATAATGATAATTATATAAATTTGGTATTACCAAAATTGTACCGACCTACAGAAGAAAGATAATATGCCATTTATGTCGTGTAGGAAAGAGTTAATGCCCCGGCACTGCCTATACCGCCCAGAATATGGTTCAGTTCTCCCCTGCAATCCGCAAACAGATACGTATAATGTGGTGCTCTGAGTGTGAACAGCAATAGTCCTTTCAAACACGTAATATGCCATTTATACTGCACAGTGAGCTTAAACACTCCATATTAAAAAAATAAAATTCTGGTTATTAAAGTAAACTATACGATACAGTAGTTGGTACCAGTAAAAAGAACATATTGTCCTGCAAAAAACAAGCCTTCAAATAGCTGTGTAGATGGAAAAATAAAAAAGTTATGGCTCTTGGAAGGAAGAAACTAATGTGATGTAAATGAAGATTTCTGTGGCGGTTTCAATGTATTTTAGGTAAGAAAGTTTTATCCAGTTTTAAGTTACAGAAATTTCTGGACTGTGCCAAGGTCATTTAGGCCTTCTGTAGACTCCCCACATTCTAGAAATCAGTGGCGGTCTGAGATTACAAATTTCACCAGTGTGATCTTCATACATGTCTATGACAGATCAGAAGATCATTTGAGCATGCTTGCTTGGCTATTCAAAGCTCCCATAGAAATGACTGGGGAGTGCGGCCTCATTCTCTCAGATGGTCGGCTCGCAGCTGGCTATGAGCCAACCCGCGGTCTTGTCGAAACACTCCTTTCAAAGGATTGTTCTGGTTTTTACAAAAGGCTATTTTCTTTTGTAAAAAAACGCCATATCTCTCTACAGGCTATGTGTGGTATTGCAGCTGATCCTTATACAGTACTCATCTAAGCTGTTCCATGGGTTGTTTGATAATGCAGGTCAGCTTCACTGAAGTTGACAGGTTTGAGATCGGGCTGTTTTTTTACTAAATTCCCATTTTTGATCCCCAGGCAAACCCCTTTAAACCCCTTAGAAACTGCATGTACCTTTGTGTTCCCAAATGCAACCCAAAAGGAAAAAATGGGAAATGTCCCTTTTTTTCACAGTCCCCTTATCTTTCGGGTTTTTTTTTTAAAACTGTTCCCCAGGCCGGGCAAATTTCCCCCTCCTTTCATTTCAAAGGGCGAGGGCTCTACAAAATTTTTCTTTCTTTGGGCCCCCCCCGGTTTGTATTCACGGGGGCTTTCTTTCCCTTCCCTCTCTCACCAGATAAGGGCCGGCAACATTCAGTCGGGCACAGCCACAGCGCACATAATACTGCAGCTATTTCTATAGTCAAAAAAACAGCAGAATTGTCCCAAAATGCTGCCGTAAAAAAAAAGGAGACGATCTTGCTGCTTGGATGATTCATAGAAGACTGGATTCAACTGTAACAACCCCAGCTTGAGGGGGAAAGAGTCAGTGCTCTGAGTTTCATGAAGACTGTCTAACTGAATGCAGGCCTGTGGTATGAAACAAAATAAACTGCATGGGGAAGGGGAATGCACAGTACATGTGGACTCAGAGAGGAGGGGGAAGACGGGATGTGCATCCCTCCCACGACTCAAACAAACACACGAATCGGAGCGAGCATGACCAGTGACGGGGGGGAGATGTCATCCCCCTTCAGTTAAGAAACACCCACTGGGGGAGAAGAAACCCCCCCTGGATTTGAGGATGAGAAACAAAGTAAAATGAAACGACAAATGATAAGCATATATCCCCTTAAATGAAAAAAAAAAAAAAAAAAAAAAAAAAAAAAATGAATAATAAAAGCCCCTGCCCCTAATATGAAATCATGTTATTTATACTGCACAATGAGTGGAATAAAAAAGGATCAGAAAGTAGCATCAACTCAGAAAAACAACCAGACCTCACCCTGCAAAAAAACTAGCTGTTTTTGGGAGAAAAAAAATTTTTGGGAAATTTTTACCAATTTTGTAGAATACAGATAGCATGTCATTTATGCGGAACTCCATGAAAACGGAAACCCCCACAGATGTGCCGCAACTGGGTTTTTTGTTTATGTTCCACCCCAGTAATTTTTGGGGTTATCCAGTATATTATATGGTGCAGTCAATAGTACCATTAAAAAGTACTTTTGGTCCTGCAAAAAAAAAACCCATAAGCCTTCTTATGTCTATGTAGATGGAAAAATAAAAAAAATTATGGCTCTGGAAGAAAGGAAGGAAAAACCCCAAATCTGAAAATATCTCCATCCTGAAGGGGTTAGAGGAATGTGTCACCAGCAAACGACCTGTTGTTTCAATCAAGTTTTGATATTTAGGTCAGTATGATATACGTAAAGCTAAGTGTCTATAAAGTAACTCAGCAATGTATTTAAATGTCAGAGTGATGCTTTGATGTAGAACAATTTATCCGAGAAGTAAAGAGGAAAGGTCACAACGACAATCTACATTGAAATGATGACAAATGTTTTTATGTGATATGAAGCCTGATTATCCCTAGATACAGTCAATGCATTTTTTCTATATTGAGCATTAAATCTATTTTTATATATAAAATTCCTGACTTTTTAGACCTGAATCCCTTTGTCGTCGCTCCTCATTTGGACTCCAGGCCCTGTGTAAGGGCAATAGGAGGGTACGAGTAATTCTCCCAAAGCCCCTTTCAGATAATAATGTGAGTTTGTGAGCTCGATTGATGTCATTCTGGTGGATTGAGTCTGCAAGGTCTAATCGTATATATACTAAGCCGCTAAACGCTAAATAATTACGCCCACTTTGCAGGATGACTCACCTCATTAGCTGCTTACGAATAGCAGTGGCAAGAGCTGCTCATTATCAGCTTGTGAACCCGGTCATCGCAGCTAATATTTGGGCATATTTTACTCTGAAGTGACACGGACTCTTTGCAGGGGTGCTCGTAATCCCAAGGTTGTTAAAAGCATCCCATTCCCAGCTCTTTTAACATCCCCTTTTTACAAAAACCTTAAAAAAATTCCCGAGAATCTGTTATGGAATTACTGAAAAGTAATACCCAGAGTGGAATTATACACAGTTATTTCTAATAAGCAAAAAACTGACCAAGCAACAGAAAATCCACTCAAACAGCTATCTGCAATCCGATGCCTTCTGGGTGGTAGAGTCTAAGGGTATGTTCTCACGGTCAAATATCGGCGCACATTTTGCGCATTTTTTGGGGGCTTTTAATTTCGGTAACCCAAATTTTCCTCATAGGGGAAATAGGGTTTTTCCCTTTCCTCCCCTCCAGGGTAAAATATGTTTCGTTTTGTACCCCCAGGGAGTTAAGTGAAGGGTTATGGGGATTGAAAAATTCAAAGGGGGCCCGGAGGGCTGCCGAAAACCACCCCCCCCCCGGGGCTGCAGGAGTACTTTCCCAAAACAGTGGGGACCCCCACAAAAACCGGAAAATTGCGGGATGTACTGTAAACCCTGAAATTTTACCCCCGGGTTTGTGAAAAATGCCAAAGGGATACCTTTTGGTTTCAAAAATTTATATGTACGGGCCCCAAAAAAAAAAGTTTAAAATTTGGGTTTGAGAAAAACTTAAAATTTACCCCAAAAATAGATTTGTAAATGACAAAATTTGGAAGGAAAAATTTAAAAGTAAAAAAAATATAACTTCTTTTTAAAACTTAAACTAAAAAGTGTGAGATGGTTTTTCCCCCAATAAAACAGAGCCCAAAATTAAAAAAAAAATTTCCCGGTGTAGCCATTTCAAACACAGGATAATTATACCCAGTTGGGTACAGTATAACAGGGTTTGCAATATAGGGAATAGTGTGGGAAAAGGGGAAAAATGAAGCTAATTTTGAATAATACCCCCAGACCCAAATTATGGATCCTCCCTTACCTAATGTCCCTATTTGTCCCAGGGAAAAAACGTAAATGAAAAGGAGACCCCCTTTGGGAAACCATTATCCTTTAAAAATTTCCCCCTATAACACCCTGATACTAACAGCACATCAAACTGTCATATACAAAAGTGATGTAGAGAAAAAAACTTACATACACATATACAATTCCCACCTCACGTAGGGTCCCAACATGTTTTGGTACCTACTTTACCTCATCAGGGGACAGAAATCAGTAGGCTGTGGGAAATGTAAAAATACCAACATTACACATATCAAGTTAAATTCAAAAAACCTAGAAATCATGAAGATATAACAGTCACAAAAACTTCCCTAAATGGCAGGCAAAGAGTATATGGCTCACAGCGTGGCATTCAGCTATGGTGTGCTGAGCAAATGCACTGTAAACAGACTGGTTTAAATAGCCGGCGCTACTTGTATTGGCGCCAAGCAGTGGCAGGAACAGAAAGTGATATTAAATTCCCCATGATGATCCCGGGCGCTTAAGACGAAAACCGGAAGTAATGTATCGAGCCTCAAGACGAGGCTTGGAATACAAGGCTCTATGTAATGTCACTAAGGACGGAAGTGACATAAAGTAACATGCTGTGCGGCTTCAATTCACTAGCCGTCACCGCTGACAGGGCAGGATTAAGAAGTCATGTCTTACACAGTATGCCAGCATACACGTTCAATGAATTGTAATAAATACATATGCTGTAAGGTAAGTATAAATTATAAATTAGATACATTACATGGCTGGAACTACTATACGTAGCTCTGTGGGTCCTGACTATAAATTAACCAGGCTGAAGTACCAAAGGGGAAAACAGAAAAAACGATCAAAAATTATATAAAGAAATTGTGTCAAGGAAAAGTACATAGATGCATCTAGGAGAAGAGTGGCACATAGTGACTTTATCTCATACATGAACACAGATTAAATACATATAGTAAAGAGCAAAAAAAATAATTAAAAAGTGTGTAAAGCAGACCACATTTCATAAAAAACAGTTGAAATTTAGTTGCTCATTTAATCCCTCAGGGTATGCCGTTTTTAATTTTATAAATCCAAAAGTACTCCTTACACAGGATAGATTTATTCAAATTGCCCTTATGGACATGGGGTTGGATCTTATCAATACCCATGAATTTTAGAAACCTTGCTTCACAATTGTGTTCTGACCAGATGTGTCTTGCGACACTCGTGTCCCTTTTGTTTCGGATGTCACCCAAATGTTCTCCAATGCGTCTACGGTATTCGCGGATTGTCTTTCCGACTTATTCCTTGCCACAATCGCATTTGATGTGATAAATGACACCCGATGATCTACAGTTAATAAAGTGCCGGATAAAAAATTGCCGGCCGGTAAATCGATTGAAAAAAGTTTTACCTGTTTCAATGTGTGTACAGCCAATACAGCCACTACATTTGAAACAACCAACAGGTTGTCTCTGAAGCCAAGTGTTAGTGGCAGGAGATGGTACATAGTGGCTCTTCACGATTTTGTCTTGTAAGGTTCGACTGCGTCTATAGGTGACCAAAGGATGTGGCCCGACCTTCTCTTTAATGTCGGGATCAAGAAGTAGAATATCCCAATGTTTAGCCAGTATCTTGCGAGCCTCACCTAAAGCCTCATCAAAAGTGCCAATGACTTTGGTTATTTCATTTTTCTGCTGGATGTTTTTAATTTTTGGAGTCAGTAATTTTGTCCTCTCTGTTTTTAGTGCATATTGATAACCTTTCACAATAACGTCTTCCGGATAACCCTTTTCCCTAAAGCTGTTCTTAAGATCCAATTACTGTTTTTTGAATTCTTATTTACTTGAGCAGTTTCTGTGTAAGTGCAGAAACTGTCCCCATGGAATTCCTCTTTTAAGAGGTACTGGATGGCTACTTCGCCAATGTAGTAGGGTATTAGATGCTGTTGGTTTACAATAAATTGTCGTTGAGATATTCCCACTGGAATTCTTCATAATTTTCACATCTAAAAAGGTTGGCTGATCAGCGTGAATTTCAAAGGTAAACTTAAGACCCCAAGGGTTGTCGTTAAGTTTTTCAATGAATATCAAAAAATCAGATTTAGGACGGTTCCATATGCCCAAAAAGGGTCGTTATTTTTAGAAAAACCCATGGGGCCAATTGGTCTGTCCAATAGATGAAGGGGGTCATCAAAAAACTTTTGGGGGTCTCCCCCCACCCGAGGTACGGGTTTGGGGGGCCATATGATGGAGGCATGGGCTTCCCATTGTTGTACCCCTCGCTGGTGGAAAAAACCTTCCTTTAAAAACAAAAAATTAATTCCTCGTAAGCACAAAATTTCAAAAATTTTGTAAAAGGGAATCATTATTTGGGTTTAAATTTGAAAACTTGGGACTTTTTAAAAAATTTGGCTTACAGTTGTATACCCAGATCATGGGGTTTATACAAATTTTTAGAGTGCCTTAAACTCCCTTGGCTACCCAAACATTTCAGTCACACCTGAATCCCATAAAGTTTAGGGGGGGGAAAAAATTTTTTTTATCTTTTTGGTTTTAAAGGAAAGTGACCCAAAAACGGTGCTAGTTTAAAAATCAAAATTTAGACTCCAAAAATTTTTTGTGTAAGGGGTCTTTTCCGAAACGATGGGTTACCTTAAAAGATGTTTTCCTTTTATGTATCTTTGGTGGGAATTTTAAAATTTTGGGAAATTTTTTGGAAAATTTAGGAAGGGAAACATTCAAATTCCCCCTGCTGAAAAATTTTTTGGAGATTTTGAAATCTTTTTAAAAATGGCCAAAATTTCCCTTTCCCAAATATTTTTCGAAAGGACCCTCCTTTTGGATTTCAAAACCCATGAAAAATCAAAAAAGTAAGGTATTGCCTTTTTTTCCCTTATTTTTGATGATCAAAAAGTACAAAAATTCCCTTTCCTTTATGGGGAGGCTTTTAAATTTTTTAAATTTATGATCCTGCCCCAAAACGAGAAAGGGCCCTTGTTGTTCATCTCTTGTACAATTTCTAGGGAAGTTTTGCGTAATGCCTCCAGATCTTTGGTAACCTGAGAAACAAAAATTTCCACACAAGATATATCACCCTGTGGGGGCATCAAAGTACTTTTAGGGCGTAGAGTTGTAAAGGGGGCCCTTTACCTGGGGTTAACTTAAAAATTTTAGATACCCCTTAAAAGCGGGTAAAACCCCCTTTCCCAGTATACCCTCACTTAAAAATTTTTAAGCACTCTCTCCTTTTTTTTTAGGCAGTGATATTTTTTGCCTTTTTAAATCTTACGCCCAAAAAGATGGTTTATTTTTAAACCCCAAATTTAATGAAACCAAATCTTGCTGGGGAAAAAAAAAAATCCCCAATAAAGGATTTTTCATTCACCCAATAGTTAGTTCGTGGGATGACAAATTAACAATTAAGTTAGAGCTTGCAACCTCAGGAGTTATCGTCCTGTTGGATTTGCGACCCCCTCAATTGGAAAGGGGATGTTTCCCCTTCTAAAAAAGGTTAGAGGCCCCTCTTTTTTGGGGGCCCCTCCCCCCTTCCCCCTTTTTTATAGTTTCTAGGGTTTGGGTTGGTTACGGCTATTTCTTTTTGGGAAAAAATTCACTTTTCGGGAATCTAAAGGGTTTTCAGTTTCTGTTGTTTGAAGCTATCCCCTTAGACCCTTTATTTTTTTCCCTTTTGTACCCAAGAAAAATGTAAGCCTTTTTTTCCCCGAAAGTGTGAGAAAACTTAAAAAATTGTTTGTGTTAAACGATTTTTTAATGGGGTTTGTTATTTTCCCAAAAGGAAAACTTTGTAATTTTTTTCCTTGGAAGTATATTCTGTATTCTGTGCAAAACCTTTGACCAAAGTTATTTGTTCTTTTAATTTTTGGTCCCTATAACAGGGTGTTATAGGGAAATTTGGATAGGGATAAGGTTCCGGACGGGGTCGTCCTTATCAGGACGTTGGTTCCCTGTACAATAGGTAGCCTTAGGTAGGTAGGATCCATAATAGGGTCTGGATAGGGTGTGAGGTATTATTCAATATTGGCTTCATTTATCCCCTTCTGCTAAACCACAATCTCATGCCACCCAGTTATCAATTTAATAAAGAGGGCTCACGGTTGTCTCCCTCAGACAGGAGCAGTCAGTTCACAAAAACATAGTAGCAGTTTAAACTTTGCACTCATAGTATAATATCTACTTCATTACCGTTGATCTAGAAAGACTATCGCAATCATTTAAAACAAGGAAACTAGCCAAAACAAGGCAATTAACCAAAAATAAATCGGACGGCCTCAGGGGGCAATGCTAGGGCGAGAAGCAATTCTGTCCAAGTAAGGGTTTATCCACCCAGAACTACAGTCATCTAGAATCCACCATCTGAATTTAAGTTATACATATGAGCGGTAGAGGCTGGTATCGCAAAAGGAAATCCAGTCTCCCCACACAGCCGATATTTACTTTTACTGCAAATGGAGAATCTTTCCTAAACTCCTCTAATCTTTGAAGCGCCTGAATCCCCCTTGAACCACCCGGTATTTGATGGACTAGAGGTCGAAGCCACAGTCGAGGTATAACAGTTTTTGCAGCTAATAGCAAAAAGGTTATTAGGTTGGTTTTCAATACTGAGACTGGAAGAGGTATCTGAAATAAGAGAATAATAGTGGGATCGTTCTCAACCGTATTCCTGTGTATTTTATGGATAATGTCCAACACCTTAACCCAATAAGGCTGCAGAACTGGGCAGCTCCACCACACATGAGTCATGGTTGCCTCTGTTGCCTTACACCTCCAGCAGAATTGGGGGAACTCGGAAATATCGCATTTCAGCAGAGCTGGGACCTTAAACTCTGGTGATGATCTTATAATTTAGTTCCTGGGTTTATAGGACACCGAGGATTTTTTGTGTCAAGGGAATATTTCTTTGTTCCAGTCCTCCTCAGAGAGGGTTACGTTTAGTTCTCGTTCCCAGCTGCGCTGGAAAAGGGAGTTTGTCCTCCGTCCCGAAAATCAGTTAGTAATTATATAATCCCGAAAGGGCTCGTGTATTGTGCGTTTAACCCAGGCACCATGTCTCAAAGTCTGTGGGGGCTCTATGAATATTATGGATCGTTTCCATTCCGCGTGTAGACTGCGAGCTGGTTTAAAAGTGGAATCCCCGAGAAATTTGAGCAACCCGCTTCATCTAATAAATCTCCGTATCCCTTTAAGGCAGAAGGGGACGTAAATCGGTTTGATGGTCGAAAGGGGGGTGTATACCCCCAACCAGTTGGCCATAGCCGATGTCAGGGATTCGGGACTGCGGGATTTCCCATTATGGGGGTGCAAGGACCTCCTAAGTAGTAGAGCTTCATCCTTGAGGCATAAGTCCTACGAACCACTACCGCGATTTCGTGCAACTAGAGGGAAAACCAGGAAGCATTCTTTTCGGCAGCTTGAGGGTGGGAGCCATGGCAAGGCCGGATGGGGGCTTTTATACAAGTGAGACTCCAAAAAATTTCCACTTTTTTTAACTAAGTGTAATAAAAGTTATATTTTATTATTTAGTTTTCCTTTCTATATTTGTCATTTACGATTACCATTATGTCTTTACCACAGCCCACCGCAGGCCAGGTTGGAATCGGGTGCTAGGGACTTGAGTTACAGGGGGATGTAGAAAGCAAAAGCAAGTGGGCGAGACAGAAAAAAATCAAAGAGTATGGATGGTACAGGAACAATAGAATGCAAAACTACAGTCAAACAAAGTGAAACCAAGCCTGGGTCAAATGGACGGAAACCAGGATAGTAATACATAGAATACCGATAATTCAAACACAAAGGAGCCAAGACAAATATAGAATTATTGGTTTTGCCCCAATCTCAGGTTGAGGTTAAGCCAAAAGGCAAGAAACATCCTTAAAAGGGTCTTTTCACTACAATGATTAGCTTTCAACATGTAGGGAAAGGTAAATGAAGGCTATTATCAAATACATTTGGTTTCTCTTGGTTACCGACCATCTATTTCCCCTGTCTCGTATCTGATTAGCTGGAAGTTTCTGTCTGTCCATTGTAATGTCACTCCCAGCTGTGCGTAATTTCTTCAGAATGAGCTTTATTTAGAATAAGGACACATGTTCGCTCCGCGTATTTACGCCCTGCAATTACGCCGGGACTTCGGGAGCTCGCGCCAACTCACGTGGGGCTGGGGGTCGGAGAGGGGGGCGGCGCGAATTCGCCGCTAGTTATTGACATGTCACTTATCTCCCCCGCGGCGTATTGTGCGAGAGGAGGCGTAATCCATAGTTCTGTATGAGAACTGTGGATTACCGTAATGACTGCGATGTATTTTGCCCCGTATTGAGCGCAGTACGCCGCAAAATACGGGCCCAAATATGTCCCAATTTAAGCCGTGTGAACATAGCCTTAGAGCTCTGTAGTCTTTTGTACTACAGATTTTACATCTCCTGCAGTCATTTCAGTGTAACAAGAATAGCTAGGAATAGCATAGGTGATATGCCAGTAATTGCTATAGACCCACCCATAGCCTGAACTGGAAGTGTGAGTCTAAAGCTGGCTGTGACTCCTTGACAGTTCACGGTGAGAAAACCCCTTTAAAGAGAAAGAGTACTCCTAAAAACTGATTACCTGGCATCCTGCTGTTGTGACCCTCATCACTCAGCTATAATCTATAGAGTAGCTGTCAGTAACCTATGTTCAAATATCCTGCAGTGCCCTGACAGGAGGAGTTCTCTATTAGGCTAGTGTCACGTGATACATTTTTACCTGCAAGACCTGTCATGGCAAGATATTAACTGGAAGTCAGTTGGAAACATTAACCCTTTCCCAAAGCAAGGATTTTTAGTTACATTGCATTTATATTTTTCATCTCCACCTTCAAAGAACCATGTTTGTATTTTTTGTCTGCATAGCCATTTGTGGACTTTTTTTTGTGTAGCACAAGATTTTTACCATACCCCAAAAAAAAAAATTAATTGTTCGGTGTGATGGGGGGACAGGTTATTTTTGAGGGTTTTTATTTTTATGGATTTAACCTTTGGGCCACTTTGATCTCGTCACTACCAAAGTTCATCATGTTTTAATATTTAATTTACATATATGGACCTAGTTCAGGTCTCATTTTTGGAAGACTGAAGGATAGTTTTTGTTAGTACAATTTTGGATTACACGTGACTACTCTTTATGATTTTTTTTGTGGCATTTTTTTCTATTAATGCAGCTGCTATTGGCAAGGTGTTTTTTTAAGACCGTTGTGCCTGTAAAAAACCCTTTTTTAAAGACAAAAATTGTGTTCAAAGATTTGTTATGGGGAAAAAAATCCCAGAGAAAAGAAAAAAATACACCAAAACCCCCCACTAAAAAACACTTATTTTAGATAAAAGGAAAAAAAAAAGCACCATAGAAATATATGACGCATGAAGAAATAAGAAAAAAAAAAAAGGTATGCAGTTTTTGAGGCATTTTTTTTTCCGCCAAGAGCACTTTTAAGGAAGTGGGTGTTAAAGGGGTTTTCTTACCATGCAGTTTCCGGAGCCGTTTGGGGGGGGTTTGGTCTATAGCAGGATTGGTAATAAGGTTTCTTTTCCCTAATATTCCTGTTACAATGACAATAACTGCGAGGGGTTAGTATCGGCTTTTTTGAGTTTAAAAGGGTGGTAAATGAGACGCTTTCAGAGTCCAATACTAGAAATAAGTCTCTGCAGGAGGTAACTCACCACTGTCAGAATGATGGCAGCTTAGAGCAGTAAGAGATGAGAGAGCTCGGAGAAGAGGGATGAGATGGTCAGTAACCAGAGAAACTTGTGCACTCTAAGAGGAGATAAAATCTTCTGACCAACGAAAAATCAACAAAGCAATGTATTTGATAATAGTCTTCGTTTACCTTTCCCTACATGTTAAAAGGTAATCATTGTAGTGAGAAAGGAAGGAAGTTTATCCCGTTTCCATTGAATCAATGGACTTTCAATGTAAAACATGGCTTGGGGGCCCTCCAGAGGGAGAGGTTTCAGATATTTGTTATTATTTTATTTTTTTCAAGATTATATGTGAGCCTTCACCCCATTGATCAGAATTCCCGAATAGATTGGATGAATTGATTTTCTATTTATGCCAGAAATTAAAATAGTTAATTTCATAGATCTAGATGATGACCATGAGATTGAAATCGGTATAGTTACATCACAGTACCTGTTTGACATAGGCCAAAATTGTGTTAAAATGTTGCTTTCATGAATGAATTGACTCTGCTAAAGCTCTCTTGCCATCTATATGAAAATAGATCTGTTACTTAACGTGTTAGACCTACGTCACACCAGAATCCTTGGATCAGTATTGTACTTGTATCGGTACAGTACAATAGGCTTTTTGTGCAGAAATATTTCAAAGGAATTAGATAAATTTGGTTTTGGCTATTTTGCATTTTGGCTTTTTTGTATTATGAAATTCCAGACTCTTGAGCATTTTCAGGGATGTACCTTACCCAAAGGGAGAAATATGATCCCCTTGGGCCCTAGAAGAGAGGGGAACCTTGTCTTTTATCTTTTAAAAAAATAGGGATCTTACTTTCCCCCTTACTTTCACAAAGCCTGTCTATATGCCTATATACAGAGTTGTACAGCTCACCTAATTAGTCGTTCCATATAAGAAACAGCCACCTTTATGTGGCACGGGGAGCTACGTGCGGGGATCCATGGGGTCTTTTTTTTTTTTAATGCGGGTCAATTTGGAGGACAAAGGGTCTTCACGGACTGTAGTGTCTACGGGTTTTAAGAAGGGATCTGTGGTATTCAGTGTTACAGGGGAGGGTAACGGGGTATAATACAGAGTGGTGTTATAGGCACAGCGCCTGTGCCATCACTGTGATTAAAATTTAAGTTGTTTTTGGGGGAATAGTTTTGAGCATCCAAAAAAGCCCTAGCTTTATTTTTCGTTTTTTTTTGTGCTGGTTTTTGTTTTTTCCTACTTGTAGAAAATTTTAGGTTTCCTTTTGAGTTACATACCTTGTGTTTAATTTATAGTGTTGCTTAAATAGGTCTTGTTCGGTTCTGCAGCAGTTCAGCCAAACTTGACAAAATTTTCAGGACATCCCAAACCTAAATTCTATTAAAGTCTAAACTCTAGGCCTGCCCCTATCCCTCACCCTAAGTTGGCACTATTTTTCCATTAATTCCACCAAGATTCAGTTCGGACTGACCCCAATCAAATTTCTGATTTTTAGGTCGAACTTAGCAATAGCCCAAATCCAAATTGCAGCACTATAGTTTATATACATATATTTTATAAAATGTGGAGTTTTAAAAAAAAAAAAAAAAAAATTCCCATTGTTATTTTATTTAGTATATTTTTATACCATTCACCATATTACTGTACGCATCGCAATTACGCCGTGTCAACATAGCCTAAGCATGGAAAATTTCCGTTTTAGGAACGAAGTATGAAATTGATAAGTAACTCGCTTAGAGACAGCATAAGTGCCCAGACAAGCAAGTAAGAGTGATAAGGTTGCCGCCGGGGGCTTGCCAGCTGTATTTTAGACTTTTATAGTAGATTTTAAATTGTTGTGCTGTTTTTTGCAGGAACGCTGAGACCTAGGTGAGCAATCA
The DNA here is from genome assembly GCA_025379985.1 of Phyllomedusa bahiana. Taxonomy (NCBI): domain Eukaryota; kingdom Metazoa; phylum Chordata; class Amphibia; order Anura; family Hylidae; genus Phyllomedusa; species Phyllomedusa bahiana. Next base: position 67,488 of record JAODAL010004558.1, on the reverse strand, counting down.
TATTATCTGTTATCGTAATTATGGTCGAACAATTGACCTTGAGAGAGAAGCTGCCTCTCTGGCTTTTGTTTTGAGTACCTTTATCAGAAAACCCTGAAGGTAGAACAGTACTATGAGTGGGCCTGATTTCTGATGGGACCCAGACTCTTATAATCAGGAGATGTGAACAAAACAAACATCTGTTTCTTTGATTTTCTTATTTATCCTGTTGCTTACAGAGAACAAACCTATTCTTCTGCATCTGGCCACGGCCAGACTGAGACTTTCTAGTGCTACCAATTGAGTCCAGACTGCAGCTGCCATTCAATGGTTAAAACAAAGTGTTGGGGCGAAATGCTTTTTCAAATGTGGCAATATATCTCTATTATTGCACTATTAGTATTTTTATACATACTTAATGAATCAACTTTCAATCTTATAGAATAAATCTTTATAACTAGCGGTATATAGTCAGGAAATTGTCAGAGAACTCACAGTGGGCATTAGATACACAAGACAAAATACGTGTATAATTCAATGTGCTGATATAGCACTACTCAGACAGAAATCACTAACTTGTAGTTCCCCTGATATCCGACTGCCAGGAAAACACATAAGTATCACTCCAAACAACGATCTCTTTCAAATCTTCAATGTGGTAAATTCCGAGGCTTTCAATCGAGAGCCTAGTCCTCTCGTCTGCTACGGGTGACTGGCACTGCACCTGCGCAACGTTTTGGGGTAGTTCCCTTTCTTATTCTCAGCTACGGAAAGCGTGCAATGGGCTTAAATAGTATCTAACATGTTTTATTAACTATTTCAGTATTAGTATTTTTGCTATGAGATGTACAACCTATATCGTTATCGCTGCCCATACACCATATGTTACCATTTGCCAACTCTTTTTCAAAGGTAGGCATTCCAGTTGCATTCCTCATTTAAACCTGACGGGCTAAGTGCATCTAATTTGGATGTCCAATATACTCCCTTTTGCAATAACCGCCTTTTGATTTCATCCTGGTCGCTACCTTCCATTTGTTCTAACACTCGCCATTTAAGATCGCTATTATTATGGTTAAACTCTAGAAAGTGTTTTGCTACAGATGTTTCTCCAAGTTTTTTCTGTATCCCTACTTCATCCTTCCCTACTATTTGTCTAGTTTTAAATAGCCTAATTTGTGAACGGTGCTCATTTTTTCTAATTTGGACTTGTGGACTAGTCTGCCCCACATATACTTTCCCGCAGCGGCATTTCAACATGTAAACTACACCACTAGAATTACATGTATGAAAGCCCCTACATTGTAATTTATAACCTTTAGTGGGATGGTTAACGAAATCTCCTCTGATGAATCCTGTACAGTTTTGACAACTGACACAGGGAAATGTGACAACCTTTGGAGTGTATAAAAAACTTTGCCGTGATTGTTTTATTTTTAGATCAGAATGTGTTACCATATTTCCTGTGGTTTTCCCCTTACGATAGACAAACCTAGGATTGTCAAAAAACAATTTGCCATATTTTGTATCATTCTGTAGGATCTTCCATGCTTTCATAATAGCATTCTTCACTAGCCCTTTGTGGTCATCATATATAGTGACAAAATCTATATTGTTTTCACTGCTCTTACTTTTAGGTTTTTATTTTTTTTAGTTAAGATCTTGGTATACTATTTCATTAGCTATTTTAGTGACATACTGTCTTGGATAACCCCTGCTGACAAACTTTTCTACCATGCTTTTTTATTTTTATGATATTCCTCATCTGTGGTACAGATTCTTCGAATTCTTGAAAATTTACCTTTAGGAATCCCTTTAGCTAGACAAATAGTAGGGAAGGATGAAGTAGGGATACAGAAAAAATTCGGAGAAACATCTGTAGCATTTCTAGAGTTTAACCATAATAGTAGCGATCTTAAATGGCGAGTGTTAGAACAAATAGAAGGTAGCGATCAGGAAGAAATCAAAAGGCGGTTATTGCAAAAGGAAGTACATTGGATATCCAAATTAGATGCACTGAGCCTGTCAGGTTTAAATGAGGAATGAAACTGGAATGCCTTTCTTTGAAAAAGAGTTGGCTAACGGTAACATATGGTGTATGGGCAGCGATAAAGATATAGGTTGTACATCTCATAGCAAAAATACTAGTACTGAAATGGTTAATAAAACATGCTAGATACTATTTAAGCAAATTGCACACTTACCGTAGCTGAGCTTGAGAAAGGGGACCGCCCCGAAGCGCAGTGCCACTCACCCGTACCAGACCAGAGGACTAGGCTCTCGATTGAAAGTCTTGAAATTTACCACATTGAAGATTTGAAAGAGATCGTTGTTTGGAGCTATACTTACGTGTTTGCTTGGCTGTCAGATATCAAGGGAACTACAAGTTAGTGAGTTCTGTCTGAGTTTTGCTATATCAGCACATTGAATTATACACGTATCTCGTCTTGTGTATCTAATGCCCACTGTGTGTTCTCTGACGATTGCCTGACTCCATACCGCTAGTTATAAAGACTGATTCTATAAGATTGAAAGTTCATTCATTCATTCATTAAGTAAGTATAAAAATACTAATAGTGCAATAATAGAGATATATTGCCACATTTGAAAAAGCATTTCACCTCAAGAAGGCATTATTTCAGCCCATAATTTATATAACTACATTGGATTTATAGGGTTGGACACCCTGTCTGGACTGGTTATTGCGGTATATAAAAGTATGCTGATTTTGTTATTTTGATTAAAACAAATTGTTAGCACTGCAGAAAGTGTACATAGGGGCTATATGTACAGTGCATGTATGGGACAGACCCTCACTTATTACTGGAATTATGTGTGGTCAAAAATTACTGTTATTTCACTTATGTCACATATAGGGATCCTATATATATCAATTAATTATTGATGACTTTTTTTTTAGTAAAATGTAACTGTTAGTATAGTACTAATAACATATCAGTCTTAAGTTATGAAAATTAAACATATTTAACACATAACAATAGACTTGTAGACATTAATATGGTCATTCATAAAAAAAATTCTTCACCCATAATGGTCAGACCAGTGTATAGGGAAGAACTATTGGTTGGGTAATGCTTCTCATCCATGTAATGTCACTAAGTCATTATAAAGTCAAAATGAAGGGGATCACCATTGACAATTACATAAATCTCTTTAAATAAGACTTAAAGGGGTTTTCTAAGACTCTCATAAACCTCTGTTCCACCTCCTTCTGTGCTTAAACAGAAAATAAGCTCATACTTACCTCTCCCATCACCACCGTTACAGCGCCGCCAAGGCTCCAATGTTCCCCTCGGTCTCTTACTGATGACGTTATTTTCATGGAGCACATGATGCTGCAGCCAATCACTGACCTCTGTGATCACCTGCAAGGCCAAAGATTGGCTGCAGTGTCACTTGATCCGTGAACCTGACATCAGTGAGGGACGGTGGGGACACTGGAGCTTTGGCAGCACTGGATCTCTGGTGATCAGAGAGATAATATAGGATTATTTTCTATTTTAGCACAATGGGAGCTAGTAGGGAGGTTTTTGAAAGTCTTGGAAAATCCCTTTAAATCATATTGAGGGGGTGAATCGTGTGTGGTCACTGAAAAATGGTTCGCATTGCTGCCTGGCAAAATTACGGTCAAATTTGACATGGGGCAGTATTAATACAGATGAAATTAGGCCTAGTGTTCTGGATAAGGAAATCAGACTTTATTCCCCCTGGTGATTACATTGACCATCCAGAGAGAGTGACTACAAGCTAGGTAAGACCAGGACTACACTTAGACTCTTTTGTAGCGCTGCTGACTAGTAATCGCCAGCTACTGTCCAAATGAATAAATCACTTTACATCCAATTATGTTTTCTCTCAATTAAAGTTGATAGTCATAAATGTAATAAAAATTGTCATACTTACCTTCCCACCCACCTCTCTTCCAGCGCTGTTTCTACCAGTGCTCTGGCTGGATCTTCTGTTGACTTCTGGATGGAGCGTCACCACTATTCAGAAATGACTGCTCTGAATGGTGACGTCAGGAAGTGGCAAATGACCGCTGCAGCCAATTAGCGACTGTAGCCACGTGGAATGCATCCACATGTGAAACAAACCGCGGTTGCAATAGACATCGGAGTTTGCCAGAAAAACCATGCAAACTAGTGCAGGCAACGACAACCAGGGCTGTGGAGTCGGAGTCGTGTAGTCGGAGTCGGTACCTATTTTGCAGGAGTCCGAGTCGTCATAAAAGGGACCGACTCCGACTCCCAAAATATATAATAAGTTGGTCCAGTTAGTTAGATTCAGTGCAAATAGCAAGAGGCATTGGGTTCGGCCAGTGCTACTGCTCCCATATCTTCAGCCTTATCACATGAGGAGTGTAATTGATGACATGGAGCAGGCAAAGCGCTGCCCCAGGGGAAAAGATTCTGCTACCATTGAAAACAGATTTCAGCAAAATTTTTCACCTGCTTTCAAAGAAGTAGAAGAGTTCAACCATTCATCAAAACTGACTGAGGCAATACGCTGGCATTGTTAGAGATGTTGTCCCTGTGGTCACCGCTTTGCCCCCAACCCAAGTTAGTGTAGAGAGGCCGTTCTCTAGCCTGGAAATATGAGATCAGATGTGAGGTCATGTATGCAGGATCTGATGGAGGCAATACTATTTCTCAGAACAAATTCAGAGACTCCACGTATGTTCCTGCAGTGTTTTTCATATTTACAATTTTTTTGTGTTCTAAAGTCGTATCCAATAAAATGTTTTACACTGACAAGCAAAATGGTAACATTCTTTTGAACTTGTGACTTTCAGGCTCCACATCTCTCCATCCACTACAGCTTTGTACATGAGGCTACTGTAATTTTATATAGTCATCTTACCTATCTTATACATAAATTTGACTTGCAAGTATTTAGCATCTGCTTAGTTCTTCAGATTCTTTCCTGTAGCTGCATTCTTACCTTTTTGCTCCTAAAAATCAAAATGTTAATTTTTATTATTTTGTTAGTATTTGGGAAATCCACCTTTGGCTTCCAGCACTGCCTGAATCCTTCTGGGCTCTGGATCAGATTCAATCATATCTTGACCAAAATCTGTTCCCCGGTCTCTTCTACACATTCTCAATGTTGGTGCAGACCGGACTTAGATACAAATACAGCTTTTTCTTCAACTCTACCCACAAGTGTTCAAAAGATCAAAACATTGTTATCCTTTTGCTTGTCACTGTCTGTTCTACCTAAATAGCTTGATTATTGTATTATAAGGTGATAAACAGCCGGATGTTACCAATTTACTACAGTGAAGTTATCACTTAAACATGCGCCGAGTATGAGGGAGTCAGGAGTCGGAGGTTTGGAAAATTTAGGAGTCGGAGTCGGGGCTTTGGCTTGCCAGCTCCACAGCCCTGACGACAGCCATGGTTTCATCCTCATATAGCTGCTAGACCAAAACCTCTGGCCTCCGTGTACAACAAGGGGATCATGGTCTGATTTCCTTATGTAACCCATTAGGCCCAATTTAATTTGAAGTATATTTTTGGAAAATGGAAGGAAACTTTACCAAACACAAGTTCCATGGCTGATGTTGCCCCTTTTTGAATTTGACTTAAAAGGGCTTTCTCACTAAATCGATTCATCGTACTTAAGTCCTAAGTTTCATACTTCAATTTCTAAGTTTCATTTTTGCTGGCTACTACTGGCTACTACTGGCCTGTAATGATGGACTGCTGAGGACACCAGGTCTGTAACTATAGCGACCAGCACTGGCAGCCTATCAGGAGAGATTGAATAGGTCCGTAGCTATAGAGAACAGCACTGGCAGCCTATCAGGAGAGATTGAATAGGTCTGTAGCTAAAGCGACCTAAGGAGCCCATACAAGAGGAGATATCTAGGAATAGGTAGGACACTGTTACTGGACACATATTGCAAAGTGACTTGCTTTTGCAAGATCTTTCACATAAAAAGCAATCCTTGTAGTGAGACAACCCCTTCAAATACTGCAAAGCCGCAGTTTTTTCTATGTTTCAACTACTAAACACAATTCCAGTACCAAGTACGAGTCTTTATACCAGGATGTCTGTGGACTACCTGTGCCCAACATATACCCTCTATGTTAAACACAATATCCCACATGCAGTGCATTATAGGCTATGGTCATGTTGGGAGAAGGTTCCTTTCCTGTTTCCCCGAAAATAAGACCCAGTGCATTTTTTTGATGCAGTTCAGAGTTTGGCTGCTTATGCTAATTTTTGTGATGCAGTACATTAATACATGTTGATGTTTTGTTCAACAATAAATGTGAATTCTTGTTCATGGAGGAATAAGACATCCCCTAAAAATAAGTCTTCGCTCGTTTTTAGGAGCATATATTAATATAAGACAGTGTCTTATTTTTTCGGGAAACAGGGTACGTATATGTCGTGTATAGACCTCAATCGCATTAGGGGTATAGCTTTAAATAGGGCACCTTTAGTGACTCCAGCCATGGCTTGCACTGGTGATTGGTGAGGATCCAGCAGTTGGACAGGCATCATTCTTAATCTGGGAAAGCACACAGGCGCTGTCAGAGTGAGATGAAGACAATGCAACGGTTTAAAAATGTGTTCTCCGTTGAATGAACACTCTTCACGCACATACTTGGCTCCTGTTATCTGTTGCCAAGTTAAAGTTTAGAAGTTGGCATGAGAGGTTGCAAATCTTTATTCCTCTTAGCAGTACAAGATACCAGCTAGACCAACTAGTATCTTCATGTTGATCTCATGAACACAGAGGCGGTCTGTCAAATTGTGCCTTGAAGGCAAACACACAGTTCTAGCCCATGAGTAGTAATCTAACCTATTTACCTGACCATTGAGATAACTGGGTTTTAAAGGGGTTGTCTCACTACAAAGATTAACTTTCAACCTATAGGGAACAGTAATGAAGACTTTTTTCAAATACATTAGTCTTTGATTTTTCTCTGGTCAGGAGATAGGAGAGACTTTATCTGCTCTGAGTTCACACAGGTTTCTCTGTTTAATTTTCTGTTCTCCCCTTATCTGAGAGCAGGTAGTGACATCACCACAGGATATACAATACATGGAAATCCCTAACGAAGCATTTATGCTATCTATCATACATGAAAAAAACTTTGAGATTCTTAGTTCACACGTTTTTATCAAAAGATGTTTATGCCACCCCCGACTTACAACGTGATCTCAAGGCGGGAGGTCCTACGCTATCTTTATCTCTCACTAGAGCCTAATTCAGACTTCTCATTGGGCCAACCGACCTCCATAATCCAGAGAGAAAAAATAAAAACAGGCACCAACCTTGCACGCATACTGCACTGATATAACAAGCTTTGGAGATGGGCGGGGTGCAAGAGACCAAAATGGAGGCATCCATTCCTCCCTTTATAAGTTAAAAGCAATATATGCCAAATACAACGTATAGTTCTGCACAGAAAAACATTTCTGAAATACAAAATGTGAACCTGGGTGCTACTGGCTTGACTGCGGCATATATATATATATATATATATATATATATATATATATATATATATATATACACGCATTTCAATACAGCGGCACACCAACTGCTAAAAGGGCTATACAATACATGGAAATCCCTAAATAAGCATTTATGCTATCTATCATACATGAAAATAACTTTGATATTCCATTTTGGTTTCCTGCATCACGCCCACCTCCACAGCTTGTTACATCAGTGCAATATGCGTGCAAGGTTGGTGCCTGTTTTTATTTTTTCTCTCTGGATTATGGAGGTCGGTTGGCCCAATGAGAAGTCTGAATTAGGCTTTAGTGAGAGATAAAGATAGCGTAGGACCGCCCGCCTTGAGATCCCGTTGTAAGTCGGGGGTGGCATAAACATCTTTTGATCAAAACGTGTGAACTAAGAATCTCAAAGTTTTTTTCATGTATGATAGATCACCACAGGATGGCCCACAGCTTGAGAACGGAGTATGTTATCGCTAACAAACAAAGGAGATTAATTACTTTTTAATATTTACTTTGAGCTTTGAAGTTTTCTGCACTATAGATGAAATCTCCTGCACTCATGTAAATGCAATTAGAAGAGCTGGGAATACAGAGCTGATATGCTAATCACTGCTATAGAACCACCCTAACCAGAAAAAGTGAAGAAAACATGAAAATGAAGCTGCCTGTGACTTTCAGGCTCCATATCTCACCATCCACTACAGCTTTGAACGTGAGGCTACCTTCATTTTATAGACCATCATCTTAGCTAGTTCATACATAACTTTAACATGTATCTATTTAGCATATGCTTAGTTCTGCAGATTCTTGTCATGTAACTGCATTGTTACTATTTTGCTCCTGGGGGTGGGACAATCTTTTTCTTCTTGTTACTACAAATTACAACCTGTTCTCACATTCCCTAATAGCTCAGTGTGTTATTAGGCTGATTCTCAAGAGAAAGGTCGCTGATTTGAGCAGCCATGAAGAAGATGTCCCAAGAAAAGAGAAACAGCATCATCCAGCTCATTGATAGTGGCCTCTCGGCCAAACTGCATCACGTGAGGCCATGACAGCTGGAAGAATATGAAATGAAGTCCATTCATCCATTCAAAAGCCAAGAAGTGGACGTCCAGGCAAAATATCAGAGTCAACAAGTTGGCTCATTACAAGGTCGATCGGTTCTGATGTGACAGACACAGCAGTGGAGGTCTGGAATGATGAACCGAAAAAAGGTGAAGAAGCCTCGACTTCAGTCTCGTCATAAGAAGCGTTGGCTCGAGTTTGCAAAAAAGTACAAAAAATGGAAGATTGGAAACGAATGATTTGGAGCGATGAGATGAAAGTCAATAGACCGGGATCTGATGGACTGGACTCTGATGGGTGCAAATGGGTTTGGAAGAATCAAGGGAAAAAGGGGCGAATGGATCGAGAAATTGAAGAAACTGTCAAGTTCAGTGGAAGAGGCCTGATGATATGGGGTTGTTTCACAGCCAAAGATGTTGGATACTTGACTAGGATCGATGGTGATCTCAGTGCTAAGCTATATGTATCGTACAAGATAAGTTATTTCATATACCCGAATACTATGGGTATGAAAAGGACGACACAGTGATCCAACGGAATAACGACCTGAAGCAGCTTGGAGAAGGAATGGTTCAATTACAATGAAGAAGAGTTGCTGTATTGGCCTCCACAGTCACCAGACCTCAACCCAATAGAACACTTGTGGGTAGAGTTGAAAAAAAAGCTGTATTTGTATCCAAGTCCAGTCTGCACCAACATTGGGAATGTGTAGAAGAAACTGGGGATCATATTTTGGTCAAGATATACTTGAATCTGATCCAGAGCCCAGAAGGATTCAGGCAATGTTGAAAGCCAAAGGTGGATTTACCAAATACAGGCAGTCTCCGGGTTATGAAAGGGATAGGGACTGTAGGTTTGTTCTTAAGTTGAATTTGTATGTAAGTCGGAACAGGTATATTTATTACATGTAACTCCAGCACAAAGGATTTTTTTCAGTTTTGGATAGTGCAGGGAAGGGTTTTTACATTTGAATTGCTGTCTGTTTCTCTGTTAAGAAGATTACACCTAATTTTCACCCCATGTGCTGCTGTGGCATGCTGGAACTTGTCGTTGCACAGTTCTAACTACTGTGGAACATAGAACGACAAGTGCCAGCATGCCCCATAAGTCTCCGTTTGTAAGTAGGGGACAGATGTAAGTCGGAATGGTGTAAGTCAGGGACTGCCTGTACTAACAAAATATTAAAAATTAAAAATTTCGATTTTTAGGAGCAAAACAGTAACAAAGCAGTTACATGAGAAGAATCTGCAGAACTAAGCAGATGCTAAATACTTGCAAGTCAAATGTATGTATAAGAGAGGTAAGATGATTGTCTATAAAATGATGGTAGTCTCATGTTCAAAGCTGTAGTGGATGGTAAGATATGGAGCCTAAAAGTCAAATTGTTACCATTTTGCTTGTCAGTGTCTGTTCTACCTAAATAGCTTGATTATTGTATCATAAGGTGATAAAAAGCCGGATGTTACCATTTTACTACAATAAAGTTATCACTTAAACATGCGCCGTGTATGAGGGAGTAGGAGTCGGAGTCAGGAGTCTGGGTCAGAGTCAGGGAAATTCAGGAGCCATAGTCGGAGCTTTGGCTTACCGACTCCACAGCCCTGCTTTCTACTTGGTATTAAATTATGGCAATCTCTTGACTGTAGACTCTTATTACTGTGTTATCTGTAGTATCTGTCTTTTTTTTTTTATGCTAACATATTTATAATAATAAAACAGATGTCAAATTGAGTAAAAGCCGTGAGTAGCGATAGAGTTACTGCTGATTTTCTTATTTTGTTATGATTGCCTGCTAGTGGTTTGTCTTATGAGCAGGTCACTGTTGAGATTTAATGAGTGTAACGTATCCTTAAGGGTAAATTTTTTTTCATTATGGGCTGTCCATTCTAAAAGATTCTCACATAGCCACCCCAGCAAACGTCATCTGTAATGGCATTTCTCTGAATTAGATTAGGCTCAGTGTCTCAGTCACTCGGCATGGCTTCAGGGCTGCTGTCCTTACTTTTCTATGTGTCGTCAGTGTAACGTCAGGTGGTGGATCCACTGGATCGCTTGCTGATCTTGATGTAGCCACGCCGAGAACTTGCCATTTTACTTGCTTTTTTATTGAATTGTTTTTGCATTTGTCGGGGCTTACAGATGTAGCAGAGTTTAGCTTGATAGTGATATGACGGCTTTTTATGTTATCTGCTCTTATCTATTCATTGTACTCATTTGACATGTTCTATATGTCACCCCTTTGAATGTACAGAGCTATGGAATCAATAATAATCTATAAATTAAGGCTGTTGAAAAGCATTGGAAAAGTTAAGATAACACTCTGTGTCCGGGAACGTTGTGCAGTATTTTTTTGACTGTGCGAATTAAAAGATTTCAGACTGATGCAACAGTGTTGTATTAGGTCATGTGACCTGCACTCTGATTGGCTGAAAGACACAGTGCTCTTGATACTGACAGGAAGTCTGTCTCTCTATGCATTCCTATGAGACTGACTTTCAGCCTCCCATGGGCATTGAGAGATTCACTTTCCTTTCCCCCAAAACCGGTGTGTTTTAATACTTAGGCCATGTTTCCCGGTTATTTTGGGACTTTCTTGGCCCGTTTTTGGCGGTAGCGTCAATACGGGGGAAATCGTCCCAATAATTCGGTATCCACAGTTTCATAGTAAATAGGGATTCCCCCTCCCCCCCGCTTGCACAAAGCCGGGGGGGAGATAAGTGACTGTCAATTTATTCCAGCTTTTTTAAATTGTGTCTATGGGGCGGGGGGCTGCCCCCCCACCGGGGCTCCCAAAAAAACGCCGAAATTGGGGCGAATTACCACTGCCATTATGCCGTGTGAATTTAGCCTTATGGTGCAGGTCACATGACCCAATTGCAGCAGTGAGAAATCCTATATTCAGCTGCAAAATTACTGTACCTAGAACTTCTTATGAACTACAAAGAAAAAAAAACAAAACTAAGGGCGACATGTCCCAGTAGGGCTGTACCATTTTTTTGGTGTATTTTGCACCAAAAAATGTTGATCCCGTATTTTATCAAATGAACGTCCCCCACCAAAACTAGGTGCATTTTAGCCGGGCATGACATTTTTGAATGCACTTAAATAGGGGCATAAAATTGCTAGAAATGTTTGCTATGCGTCTTTTTTTTGGTTTTAAACCCTAAATTATGGCATTAAATAGTTTACAAGGCTTTCCCCACAGCCAGATTTTTGACAGGTTTATTTATTCAGGCGCTTTCATATTTAATGCGGTTTAAAGGGGTTTTGCCACAAATCTCATCTCTTCCCCTGTATCCAGTCTTCGCTTGTTTGTTCAAAAGGGGGCCTGTGTGATTTGTTTGAATTGCTATTTCATGTGCCCCAGCAGGGCATCCCCATATTTCCTCTCTTGTAAAAAAAGGCTGTTTATGTTAGAAGCGGGGAAGCTAAAATTGTAGCTCGGGGGGTTAAATATTTTGTCTACAGCCAAAGGGTTTCCTAGGTTAAAATTCCCCTGCAAAAAACCGAACCTTGGGGATTTTTTTTTCTCTTTATCAATGCACAACCCCATTGAGGTTTCTATTTTTTTTTTTTTTGCACTGCTTGTAATTACAAGGGGGGAGAGGACGGGAGTAGAGTGACGACCGGGGTTGAACTTCGTAGCTCCCTGGAGGGAGGTGTGTTGAGCTGTGCAAAGGGGACGAGGGCTTGTCACTGGTCGTTCCCCGGGAGACGAGCTGTAAACAATGGATCATTTAAAGGAGCAGCTAAAAAAAAAACGGTGCAGAATTTTTAAATAATAATAAGGGTGAAAATGTTTTATTATTTTTTTTCAAACTTCCTCGCATTTTACTTTCATGGGAAACCCCTTTAAAAAATGGTTTGGGAAACGCCTTTTTGACATGTCGCCCTAAGTGGTCCCTGAGTTTTTTACATCATTATTAGCAAGGAAGGGGAACATTTTAATTTTCCCAAAAAATTTCAGATTAGGATGTCTAAACCATCATGCAAACTCTACATCTTATTATTGTTCCTTTTGCGCTTTCATACATAGTAAAGAACTGATATTTGTGATACTGTTTCTCAGTTATAACATATTTCATGGTAGATATATTCAGTTACCATCAAAAATTATACCCCTGGGAAACATCCACCTTCTTTCCAAGTAGTGGTTGTGTTTCCTTCCAGTGTAACAATCAATTCTGCCCCCTGATTTCCAGAGAAGTAATAGTTTGTAATTCCCTTTGGCATATGTGAAACACTCAGTTATTTGTTTCCAAAATGTCAATTACTTCCAATCCACATAGCACAGAAGGTCACGGGCAAGGTGAGGGAAAAGCTCTCCTCCAGCCCCCAGCGCGTACGAGGGTTTAAAAAACGCCCTAAAGTTGGAGATGTTGATTTGGAGCCGGGGGGCTCTGGGCATCCATGCTTTCCCTTTTGATGTGCATCTCGAGGGGGCTTAAGCTGCCACGCTTGCGGTAACCTTTAGCAGTGCAGCAGCCCTCCCCTCACCTCGGCAGAAGCCACGGAGATAAAACACCAGCCCCAGTGTTTGATCATCTCCTTTTCTTCAAACAGATTAGAAACAATTCCAGTTCAAGGCTTTGGAAATTGATTTCTTTTTTCTCCGTCTTGGCTGACAAGTGACCCTGCTGCTCCTGCTGCTTCTTTTTCTTTTTCCCTATACTTTTTTTTCATTTTCTAATAGAAGCCCTGTCTGTTTTATCATAAATTGTCGACTGACTTTCTCCTGTATCATCCGCTGATCAGTCCCTTTCTACTCTCTTGTTTCTGGCTGCTCTAATCACATCATTAGTCTAGGAGACAAAAAAGATGAATCCATTGTCTCAAAAAGAATTGTGTGCACTCTCCTGGGGGAGACCCGTTAAGTACATAGATAACGGTTGATGCCTTGGATTTACATGAATATTGATGAAGGGTATCTTTCATTTAAGGAGGTATTGTCTTTAGTGGAACTGCATCATCGTAAGGAGCATTTCTGTCTGAAAGTCATCAATTTCTTCATCTTTTCTGCTTCTCGGATAACTGGTTGTCAACCAATATGGCCTTGGAAAGTTTGCCTTTTAGAAGTTTCGGAAAGCTTGGTGATAACCATAATAGATTTGATAAAGGTATATGGCTCATCCGTCCTACATGTGATTGTATTGTCTGGATTCCAAACATGAAGGGAACGTATGGGAGCCGCTGGGCTTGACTTGCGTAAATTTTCTAAAAAAAATTGAAAACTGCAAGAAACAAAAAGGGGACTTTTAAAACTATATTTAATATTTTGCTTTAGGCAACTTAAACTTATCAGCTCTCAATCTATAAGCACTAAAACTTTAACTTTTTTTATATATAAAAACTTAACCTCGATACACACTATTTTAAAAAAAAAAAAATTGTAATAGAGAAGGAGCTATTCCTTCACAATTAGAAAGGGACAAATTGAGAGGTTAGAAATCAGGTTTTTAAAATAATAACTATAGCGGGACACCGTCTCCATTTTATCTCCTGTTTTAATATGCAAGAATAAAGAGTATTTATTACATTTACATCCTGGTAATAACCATATTAGGAGATGAAATGGCCCAATTTTCCCACAAATGGACATAACTAACTAATGACTAAATTGAGGAACAAAAGAAACCAATGGTTTATATTTATAGGTTTTTGACATACAAAAAAAAGGAACTTGCTTTCATTGCTTTATGTTTGTCAATGCTAGCGAGCAGTATTTTCCAGGTACACATCCATACTGCTAGTAGCCCAAACGGCTAATGGCTTGCTACTGAAGGAGGAGACTTAACTTCCCTAGCACTTGTGGGTAGAAGTTTGCATGTATAGAAAGACGTGTATTTTGGGTGTATAAAATTAAAAGGGGTCTTGGGGAAAAAAAGCTGGGCTGCGATTAGCATTCTAAGTCTCATCCGACTCACTGAGCCTTCCAATGTGAATGCGATTAGTGCCGTATCAGTGAGTTGGAATTGACTTCGGGAGCACTGAATTCGTAGGTGGCGCTGCAGAGTCCCAGTTCTTTTCTAATGAGCATTTTTGTGGAGCAACCAAGGTGTATAAGACTCCACACACCTACATGGTGACTGTCACTAAAGATGGCATGTTCCCCTATTAAGTCTAGATTGGTTACACCTTGTACCAATCCAGCATTTGTTTACAAAAACAACCCCCTCCTTGACATTGATGGGGGCCCCACATTGTAAAAATTTCTTTCTAACCTAAATCAAATGCTTTGTACACTATACGTAGTTACATAGTTAATATGGTTGTAAAAAGGACAAATGTCTTATCAGGTTCAACAAAGGTTGGGTGGGATAAGATGTGGATAAAGGGAGAGATAAAGGGAATTTTTAAGCTTTTTTCTTTTAACATTTCTTCCTGACCAGTGTTGGACTGGGGTACCCAGGGCCCACCAGAAGCGTTTATTTTAGGGGTCCACTTTGTCTCGCTATCTCCACCACCTGTACAATGTCCCGCCCGGTCTCACTTCAACTTATACAGACCGATGTGATGACATATAATCTATATATAATAATATATTATCTATATATAATAATCAATCTATCTATCTATAATCAAGATGGGGCGCTAGGGCTTCTGAATCTCCTTCACCTAATTGCAGCAGGATACCAGTGATAAACATAAAAGGTCTAAAGATATATGCCGTTCTCCGCAAATGATACATTTTAAATAAATAAAAGTATATCAAAATCTATAACACAAAGTACTGAGTATAATGGCCTCGTTAAAACGGCTTATTCGCCGCCGGATTGGCGCATATTCATCCGCGCCGGATTTGACTTCAGTACGGCGCCAATCCGCCATAGAGAATTACGGTCCCATCACATGCTATCATAGATGAACAGTGGAGTCCGTCGTCATATCCCCCCTGACCTAATCACACCAGCGGGGGGATGAAAGTGACATGCACATTATTAACTGCCGGACGCGCCAAGTTATAACAGTGCATTTTGTCATGGGTGCCGGGAGCGGCGTCCCCCGCCGCGCTCCTGCTGCTCCCGCACACCGCCCCTTTTCACGGCGATTTGTGAGCTCAATACGGCTCACAAATCCGTCGGGAATAAGCCGTGTGAACACGGCCTAAAACCACTAAATAATGGTCGTACAGTTACCAAATAAAAACGCTACATAAAACCACAATCCCAAGACTAAAATTACCAATAATTCCACTGACCAAATACCGCTACATCATGACCACATATTACCACCACATAGTGACTGAATAATACCAGCACACCATGAACATATATCACTATCATGTAGTGACTAATTAATGCACCACACCATGACCTTATATCACCACCACATAGTGACTTGAATAATACCGCCAAACCATTACTTACTATAAACTGTTACACTTTGCACCCATATAAGTGGTTATAATTCAGGTGCATTTAATGACTCACCGGTGACATTTCTCCGATGAGTCGTTCATGTTCCCTTTTCTTCTTCATCTGGTCCACACACTCCATGCTGACTTCTCCCGGCCAACACTCATCCCTGCAGATTTGGACACAAATATCTTAGAATTCTCACTTTTCCAGCACCATTTTGACTTTTCCCGAATCTGTACAAACTTCCCAGGGGTAGGAGAGAGGGTTCAGGCCACAGTTTAGAGACACAGTCTCTGAGGAGGAAAAGAGGACTAATTCCCTGGAGATTGTACTATGGCTATGGCCTGTATCCCTCAGAATCATATTGTGTGGTCCAAACTCCTACCTCTGCACCCAGAAGATCAGCTACAAACATGATGCATGATCTGTAGGGGATGGAGCTTAGCATTGTCATGCTTTAAGTAATGTTTCTCTTTTTCTCTACAGATTTCCCAGTTGGTCTGTGATAGATTTATTGAACCAGCTTTTGATCCATTTCTTTAATGAAATGGTCAACGAGGGCTGGTGTCAGGGAGATCTTATTTAAATAAAGTGTTTCTTGTGTCAGTCTGTTTTTTACCATTTATTTCCAGTGTTAGTAAGAAAGATGTTTGACACACGCCTCTATATGACCAGCGCTGGGGCTTGGTGTCAGCCTTGGGGTGACAAAAAAACAAAAACAAAACACTATTGGTTGCCACTAAGCATCAGCTCTAGTAACAGAGAGATGTCTGTCAGACACCTCTATTACTAACACTGGAAAAATAATGGTAAAAAAATAAACTGAAACAACACAAAAACAATTTATTAAAATAAACACTCCCCAATAACATGCCTCATTGACCTTTTTATTAAAATGGATCAAACACTCGTCCAATGTAATCCAGAGGGGAAACCTGTAAAATACAGAAACACTAATCAGCATGTGGCTGACGGCTATCTATAATGCCCACGGCATATCCATAATGCCCCTATAGGGGCATATTTAGCATTCAAATGCTAAATATGTCCCTGTAGATAGGTAAAACACCTTTTTAGATAGGTAGCCCCCTAAATTCGGGACTTCAGGTAGGTGGGTAGGCAAGCAAGCAAGGCCCCAGTTAGATAGGCAGGCAAGCCATAGGTAGGCAAGGCCCTAGGTAGGTAGGTAGACCCAAGGTAGAGAGGTAGGCCCCATGCAGGTTGGTGGGTAGGCCCAAGGTAGGTAGGTTGGTAGACCCTAGGTAGGCCCCCAGGTAGGTAGGCATTAGATAGGCCCCAGATATTTAGGTAGTATGTTGCCACCAGGTAGATAGGTAGATTGCTCCCAGGTAGGTAGATAGATTGCCCCCAGGTAGGTAGATCGATTGCCCCCAGATAGATAGGCAAATTGCTCCTAGGTAGGTAGTTAGATTGCCACCAGATATGTAGATTGCCCCAAGTTGTAGGTAAATTGCCCCAGGTAGTTAGGCTGTAGATAGGCAGGCAGGTCGGACGCTGTTGAATTAAAAAAAATCAAAATACACTCACCTCTTCCCATTCCCCGATGTGCGGCCATCAGGGCAGGCCTGGCGTCTTCTACTGATGCCCGGAGCAGGCGGCGCAATGATATGACATCATTGGTGACGTGTGGCCGTCTTCTAATACATCTAAGGCCTAGGGCCGTAGACTTAATAGGTAAAATGCCAGGGCAGGGGCCGTTGGCGTTCTGCTCCGCTAAGGGCCCGCACAGATATGCCTCTGACACCCTGGACAGAGGGCCCAGTGTTCTAAAGCCTGGGGTGCGGGCCAGGGCCAGCTCCCTGTGGCGGCTGGCAAAGCCGCCATCAGGCATTTCAGGGTCCCATATAGCCAAAGTGTCATGACCCCACTCCCACCACCCCTCAAAAAAAAAAACATAGGGTGTATAATTTTCCATTTTAGGGTGCATGACTTTTCCACCTTTAAGGGTATGTTCACACGGCGTCTTGCATCCGTGTGAGCATACGCTTTTCAGATGCGTCTCTGGGTCCCTCAGAACGAACCCAGAGACGCATCTAACAATTAGCAGTGACTTTATCACTGCCAGCAATGATAGACACGCAGCGGCGTTCACATGAGAGATAACCGCTGCGTGTTTGCATCGCGCCAGTTGGGTCCGTCTTGTAGTTGCGCTCAAAGAAATAACATGCAATTCTTTGATTGCATCCGCAAGACGGACCCGACAGGCAGAGACGCATCTGTTAAAGATCTTGCAAAAACAAGCCACTTTGCAATATGTGTCCATTAACTGTGTCCTACCTGTTCCTAGATATCCCCTCTTGTATGGCCTTCATCAGCTACCCAGGTCGCTATAGCTACAGACCTCTTCAATCTCTCCTGATAGGTTGCCAGCACTGGTCGCTATAACTACAGACCTAGTGTCCTCAGCATCTCCTCACTGCAGTTCAGTAAAAGCCAGTAGAAACCAGTAAACACGCGCCTGAATTTAAAAATGAAACAGGACTGAGGTATGATGAATCGATGCAGTGATACAACCCCTTTAAGGTAGTCTGACCAAAATGTCAAGCTTATTTAGTGCGTCACTTTTCCCTATGTGCGCTGGAATTTGTATAGAAATGGAGCTTACCTTTTTGGATGTATAAATAAAACCTTATGTTTGTTCACTTTACAAAAATTGGTGTACTGTTGTTCTACTTCTATTAAGAAAAACCTTTAGGAATATTGAAAGGAGCGACTATGAAATCATTTAATCGTGACATTAAAGAATGAACAGGAAAGTTTTATATACTACGTTGAAATCCAAATGATTTTCCAGGTTCCCAAAAAAGTGTTCAGACACTGGAAAATAAAATTCTGCAAAACCCAGATGTTAGTAAAGGGGTCGTACCCTCATCAAGGTTACAAAAGATTTATTTAAGTCAAATGATACTGTTTGGTATTTATATATTTGTTCTCTTACACTTATTTAGTTTTTTGTACCTCTGTACTGAAACATATTCACGTTATAGTCTTACTGTATACAGTTGTGCTCAAAAGTTTACCTACCCCGGTAGAATTTTTGCTTTCTTGGCCTTTTTTCAGAGAAGCTTATTTTCCATTCATGGTTAGTGGTTGGGTAAAGCCATTTATTGTCAAACTACTGTGTTTTCTCTTTTTAAATCAAAATGACAACCAAAAACATCCAAATGACCCTGATTAAAAGTTCACATACCCCCATTCTTAATACTGTGTATTGCCCCCTCTAACATCAATGACAACTTGAAGTCTTTTGTGATAGTTGTGGATGAGGCTCTTTATTTTCTCAGATGGTAAAGCTGCCCATTCTTCTTGGCAAAAAGCCGTTCTTACACTAAACAGGTACAAAAACAAAATTTGTCCTAAAATAGAGTCCTAATATATACTGTATGTACCTAGCTGTATATGTATCAGAGAAAAATAATCCTCCTGTAACCTTTTGTCCCTGCCTCTATGTCCTGCTCCTCCACTCTTCATTTAATCAGCGTTTCTGGTTAGTGGGCAGAACTTTGTGTTGGTCACATGACTATTGCGTAACTGACCGAAACTGCAGATCCCAGCACCCCCTTACTTCTAAATCGCACCCCTGTGGCAGTTAGTAGCTCTGTGGAGGCTCTCAGTAGTACCAACGGGGCATGCTCGACCAAATAAGAGAGAGCGCATCAGATGGCCGTAACTACTAGCAACAAGATAGATAAGTTATGTTAATAAGGCTATGCAGATAGGAGTGTTGTATAAACACTGTTCATTTTTGATAAGTACATATGTTTGCAAAGTTTTCTTTTTTGGCAATATCTATTTAATGGGAGATCATTTCTATTGTGGTAAAACTCCTTTAAGTATATGTTATACTTAAAGGCCACTACTCTGTGCTTCTCCTCCTAGACCTGTCCTCCGCCTTAGACACTGTCAACCACTCGCTCCTCCTACACGTCCTCTCCTCCCTCGGCATCACGGACTTGGCCCTTTCCTGGATCTCCTCGTACCTCACTGATCGGACATTCAGCGTCTCTCACTCTCGCACCACCTCCACCTCCCGCCCGCTCTCTGTTGGTGCCCCCCCGGGGTCTATCCTGGGCCCACTACTCTTTTCTATGTACACTCTTGGTCTGGGTCAACTAATAGCATCGAATGGCTTTCAATACCACCAGTATGCTGACGATACTCAACTCCACATCTCCAGCCCAGATGTTACCTCTCTGCTCTCCCGGATCCCTGACTGTCTTTCGTCCATATCCTCCTTCTTCTCCTCCCATCTCCTGAAGCTAAACGTGGAGAAAACGGAATTCATCATCTTCCCACTATCCCACTCTATCCCTCCACCTGATCTAACTATCACTGTCAACAGCTCTACAATCTCTCACCGGCTCCATAAGTCCATTGCCTTGGGATAACCTTTGACTCCAATCTGTCCTTCAAACCACACATCCAAACCCTCACCTCTGCCTACCGCCTCCACCTGAAAAATATCTCCTGTATCCGCTCATTCCTTAACTTCGAAAGCACAAAAATGCTTGTCCATGCCCCTGTTATTTCCCTAGACTCTTGAAGCATTCTTCTCTGTGGTCTCCCGTCTAGCACTCTCGCTTCCCTCCAATCAATCCTTAACTCTGCCGCCCGTCTGATTCACCTCTCTCCTCGATACTCCTCTGCCTTTCCCCTCTGCCAATCCCTTTACTGGCTACCCATTGCTCAGCGAATCCAGTTCAAGTTACTAACCAAGACCTACAAGGTTCTCCATAACCTCTCCCCTCCATACATCTGTGCTCTAATCTCCAGATACCTCCCCTCTCGCAATCTCCGCTCCTCACAGGACCTACTTCTACGCGCTCCTCTTATCCGCTCATCACATAACCGTCTCCAAGACTTCTTCCGTGCTTCCCCCGTACTCTGGAACTCACTGACTCAACACCTCAGACTCTCCCCCCTCACACCAGCCACAAAAGCAACCTGAAAACCCATCTCTTCAGGATTGCCTGCAACCTACAATAACCCTGCTGTCACTACACCCTCGACAAACATGTCTGCCCCTCACCTTCTGTCTTTTCCCACCTTCCATTTAGATTATAAGCCCTCACGGCCAGGGACTTCTCTCCTTCTGTACCAGCTATTAGTTATTAATTTGTCACCTTTGTACTTGTTTGACCTATATTATGTATGAAACCCAAAAGTACAGCGCCCTGGAAACAAGGGCGCTCTAAAATAAATAAATAATAATAATAATATGGATTAACAGACCTCTATTAACATGTGATGCATGAAAACGGAAGAAAAACTAATTTGAAAATAAATCAAGCTACTATTGGTTGGATCCAAACCCAGAACCCCGGCCCTGCAAGCCAACAGTGCTATCCAGTCACCATGCATTACATTAATAATGACAAGGACCAAGGACACTGTGGGGCACATTTATCATGGCAGTTATGCCAAAATTAATGGCGTACATGCAGTGTCAGACTAGGGGCCTACCAGTGGATCTTATTCTGTTGGCCCACCTCTATGGCTGCTGTAGATTACTGTACAGGACTCTTATAGTCTGCCAATTGCTTTTTGCCTCTCTACCTCTCCTAAGGATGCGTATGCAGTTTAAAAGCAACTCTAGGGGCCCAGTGTTGGTATTCCCTGTATCCCCGTCCGAGCCTGCGTCCCTGCTTTACACCACATTTATGGATTTTCTAGACACTTCTGCGCCTTGTCTGACAACAGGAGTATGACTTTGGTAACGTGGTGCGGCTTCTGTTAAAGGGCATGTCTTAGTATGCAACGCCGTGTGCCAAAATTTTGCTGCAGTCAATAGCATAAAGTAAGCCAATTTAAAAAAGGTGTCAAGTTACACTACAGAGTTCTAACATGGGCCAGACTTATCAACATTATGATAAGGGCTTGTCGCCACTACACGGGTTTGCAGCCGGTTTTTCAGAAGGTTTTCGGTTTTGAAAACCGTCTGCAAACTGGCTGACAAAATTTAAAATGGACCTCTACAGAAAACCTGCGCAGCGG
Source organism: Phyllomedusa bahiana (assembly GCA_025379985.1). Taxonomy (NCBI): domain Eukaryota; kingdom Metazoa; phylum Chordata; class Amphibia; order Anura; family Hylidae; genus Phyllomedusa; species Phyllomedusa bahiana. The sequence continues at coordinate 45,568 of JAODAL010004558.1, read as the reverse complement.
TTCCCACTGCATGGGTTTTCCGCCCGGTGGTTTTTCAGAACTCCGGCAGTCCAAAAAACATAGAACATGTTCATTCTTCCGAACGGTTTTCATACGGAATATGAACATATCTATGTGAAGGTGGAGGGCTTTTCTTCGCTACTCGCGGGAAAGGCGTCCCCCTGCAGTCATGTGCATGGCCAATAAACAGTACAGATACTGGTCGGATAAACTGACCGGTATTTGTCCTGTGCCGTGGGGAAGCGGCCTAAGAGTTAGATAGTATTAAAGGGGTTTTATTGTTTGAAGTGTGCATGCTCTTCAGCTAATTCTGAGATTATGAGATTGAATTAGAAATCCAGGGGCATGTCTATTCTCTCAGCAGGCTATCTCTCCTGCCAGGAGGCATGTCTCTCCTCACTGAAGAGCTGTGACATCATCATTCTGTGTGAAGCAGGGGAAGATGAAGGTTGCCTGGAGAGCATGCAGCCTCCTACAGTGTTCTTATGTGTCTGCAGAGCCATCAGCTTCAGGCTCCACAAGCTTCTTGCTGTACTATAAACAGTTATACACACAGCCTGAACTGATGAAACACATGCGAGGTATGCACACCCCCCCCCCCCCTTCTCCCTCTAATATCAGCCAGGAGACTGTGTGACTGTGTTATATGGAGGGAACACAGGACATAAGACTGTGTTATATGAGGGAATCTATGAGTTAAACAGTCAGTAATTAGTCAGATCGTTCACATAGCTGGTTTCGCTTTCGGTTTTAACAGCTCAGAGGGGAGTAAACACAGAGTGTGCAGGCAGCCAATCACAGCGCAAGGGTCGTGTCCGAGGCGTTTCCTGTCTGGGGGCGTATCTCAACAGGCTGAATGAAATGTCAGTCAGCCAATCACGGTGCAGGGGGCGTATACAGAGGTGGAATCCCACCGGGGGTGTGTCCCGACTAGCCATTTACAGAAAAGGGAGTGTTTCCAGACTAGCAGCAGCAAAAATAAAATACAGATGCACAGAAAAGCTCATATCTACTATACCTATGTAATGCAATCCAATTACAAAAGTGCTTATTTTTACTGCCCCCATAATCTGAGACCTGATCTTTGTAGTGAGAATACCCCTTTAATAAATCTTCCCTATTGCCTGAAGCATTAGGTGCAATAAAATGCTACTTTAAAAGTTAAAGTTAATCATAGTAGGGATGTCTCAAAAAGACTCTTAGAGAACAAGGATTAAGTCAGAATTCTCTCACAGCATGTCTGAAAATGTTTTGTAAACCAGACATCTGCTTTAATCCCTTTTATATTGTTTCATTCTCAATATCACAGAATATTGTGGAACGTCAGCTACTCCTTTTATAGTAAATTGTGAGGGATTGCTAAAGTTCATATAGCTGAAGTTACCAGTGAGATGAAGAAATCAGTGTCGACATGCTAACACATAGGAAACACAGTGAATATGGGATTATATAGGGGGCTATTTTATAGCTGGTACTAGTTATCATTTGACATGTACCTGACCGCAAACCTGATGTAGTTACCTGCTAGAAATGGTTCCATGTGAGGGTTGTCAAACCCATTTTCACAAAGGGCCACATCAGCACTATTTGTAGCCGGACGACTCTCTAAATTAAAGGGCCCCAGCAAGCTTTCTATGGTGTATGTACCTTTTTTTTGGTTGCTGATTAAAGTAGTTCAAATTATTCCACCACTGCTTGTCAGTACAAGGCTAAAATGTCCTTTATGGTTGTATAGTAGCCAGCCCTTTCCACCTCTTTTTCACGTAATTTCCTAACTTGAAGGGTGGCTAGGGTGCTGGGGCTGGGTAGGACTGTCAGAGATTTACTACCAGCTCTACATTGCCGAACAGAGCAATGTGGAGGTGCGCTCTGGAGCTTTGAATCCAGAAGGGTGGCCTCTGCCAAGTGCTGATTGCATCCTCCGGAGAAAGCTTAGAGTCGGTCCTCATATGTCTGGACCTTGTCCAGACCTGCTCGCTATGTCTAAGGTATCATGGGCCACAAAAAATTACGTTGGGAACAGATTCCGCCCATGGACCTTAAAGCGGTTGTCTCACTACATCAATTCATCTTACCTCAGTCCCGGTTTCTCATTTTCATTTTTAAACTCATGGGCGTGTTTACGGACTACTACTGTCCTGCAGTGATGAGCAGACACCAGGTCTGTAGCTAGAATGACCAACGCTGGAGAGAGAAGGGTCTGTAGCTATAGCGACCTGAGGAACTGGTGCAGCCCATACAAGAAGGGATATCTAAGGATAGGTAGGACACTGTTAATGGACACATATTGCAAAGTGACTTGTTTTTTTGTAAGATCTTTTTTATTATTATTATTATTTGAGGCAGGTACATAAATAACATTGGTCAAACAATTACAAAGTGACAATAAATAACTAACAACTGCTACAGAGGGAGAGAGGGCCCTGCCATGAGAGCTTACAGTCTACTCAACATAAAAAGCAACCCTTGTAGTGAGACAACCCCTTTAAGTTTCACATGTGTTTTATAGTAATTGCATAGGTGGGATTTCCTGTAGTCAGTCACTCCAGCAAATCCATTAACAGTTTGCATTTCAATCCATAGGGCAAATCCAGATCGAACCATGTAGGTTTTTGATGCAGGTTTGCTGATGAATGTGAAAAACAGAGAAGTGAGTGGTTTAGAAGATCCACAGAGTATTAAGCATAGTTGCCAACTTTTGAAAATGAAAAAGCTGGAGTCTTTAGTGGGCGGTGCGCAAAGCGCGGCGCGGCAAACATTTGCATGGACATGCCCATCTTGTCGGTATGCCACGCCCCTTCAAAAAGCCACACCCACTCCACCTAACTGCATAACAGCCTTGGAAGAAAGCCAGGTAGATGCCCTTATACAGGTAGTAACCCCCATAACCAGGTAGTGCCCCTTACAGGCAGGTAGATGCCCCTTGTAGCCAAGTAAAATGCCCCCTCTGAAAGCCAGGTAGAGCCAAATTTGTAGCCAGGTACATGCCCACCTTTGTTAGCCAGGTAGATGCCCCCTTTGTTAGCCAGGTAGGTGCCCCCCTTTGTTAGCCAGGTAGGTGCCCCCCTTTGTTAGCCAGGTAGGTGCCCCCCTTTGTTACCAGTAGGTGCCCCCCTTTGTTTGCCATGTAGGTGCCCCCTTTGTTTGCCAGGTAGGGGCCCCTTTTTGTTTGCCAGGTAGTGCCCCTCTGTTGCCAGGTAGATGCCCCCTTGTTTGCCAGGTAGATGCCCCCATTGTTTGCCAGGTAGTGCCCCCTTTTTGCCAGGTAGTGCCCCCATTGTTGCCAGGTAGTGTCCCTTCTGTTGCCAGGTAGTGTCCCCATTGTTGCCAGGTAGTGCCCCCATTGTTGCCAGGTAGTGCCCCCTTTTGCCAGGTAGTGCCCCCTTCTGTTGCCAGGTAGTGCCCCCATTGTTGCCAGTATGCCCCCATTGTTGCCAGGTAGTGCCCCCTTTGTTTGCCAGGTATGCCCCCCTATTTTGCCAGGTAGTGCCCCCTGTGTTGCCAGGTAGTGCCCCCATTGTTGCCAGTTAGTGCCCCCATTGTAGCCAGGTAGTTGCCCCCTCTGTTGCCGGGTAGTGGCCCCCATTGTAGCCAGGTAGTGCCCCCTCTGTGCCAGGTACATTGAGCCAGGTACAGCTAATAAAAATAATATAATAAAATCCACTCACCTCACCAGGCTCCTGCAATGCTGCCAGCTCCCGACCGATCTCCTCAGCGGCGCAGAGGGACTGAGTGCAGCCGCGCGTCACTCCCCCTGCATCGCTGACCTGTGTATGTACGGCGCGCACCGGTGCTGTGCATACAGGGGGAGGAGGAGCGATCCCTCATGCCTCCTCCCTGCACAGCGAGACTCCGGGCGGGTGAAACGGCAGCTGCGGCCGCTTCACCCGCCTGTGAGAACGACCGGGGCGCCAGAGTAGCGCACCACGCTACTCTGTCGCCGCGGCAATTTAAAGAACCCCCGCTGCCTGCTGGCGGCGGGAGGTTCGCCAACTCTGCCGGGAGGGCGGGGGGGACCCCAAATAGCGGGACCCCCCCGCCAAAAACGGGAGAGTTGGCAAGTATGGTATTAAGTAACCTGCAGCAAAATTTGCAACATAACATTACTTGCATTTTGTTTGACCCCACGATGATGTGGAAATTCTTGAGGCAACAGGATTGGTACATTGCAGCTATTAACCCCTACGGGCGCATCCCCACGGCATAGGACAGATACCGGCCGGTTTGCCGGTGAGCGGAGAAAAGCCCTCCCCCTTCACATTCAGAAGCACAGATTCCGTCCGAAAACCGGACGGAAGATTGTGCTTCTATAATGTTTATAATCTATAATGTCTATAATGACGGACCCAAACACGCATGCAAAAGCGTATGTTCACACGGCTTATTTTGGGACGAATCTCGTTCCGTATTTCGCGCCGTACTGCGCGATTACTTACGGTACTTACGGTAATCCACAGTTCTCATAGAACTGTAATCCACGCTCCTCTCGCCGTATTTCGCGAGCGGGGAGAAAGGGACATGTCAATTATTCACGGCGGGATACGTGCCGTGGATAATGAATGTCTATGGGGCCGGCCCGCCCCCACTGCACGGCACACGACGTAATCCGACCCCACAATTACGCCGTGGATAAGCCGTGTGAACATAGCCTTAGTATCAATTTTAGTAACATTTTATTATGCATGTGTGTTTTTTTTAATTATTTTGTTTTACATATTATGCCCGGCACAAGGACAGAAAAGGATCAATTGGGGGAATTTTTTAAACACTTTTTTTTCTATGATTTCGTTTGTAGCTAATGCTGATATATTAGACCCAGTTACAGTTGAAATCCAAGCAAAATACATGTACTGACTGCAGCGCTGATGTGGGGCAGGTAAAATCCAGCAGCACAGGCAGTCAAGAGCCCTGATGGTTACGGGACCACTGGGCCGGGGAACCTTAAGCCCACATGCTTCCTGTCTGTGTATACACAGCAATCAAAAAGGCAGGGACGGTAATGAACTGACCCCGTCTTCTCAGACTGCTCTCTCCCCGCACAGCTGTTCATTTAGGGAGACATGTATGAAGGAAGGCGCATCAAAGTGAATAATCGAGTCTCGTTTTCAGTGTGTAATGCGCCTGAATGTATGAAAGTAGTTTTTGTGTGATTATAAATGGAGTCTAAAGTTCTTCGCCCCTCGCCTGTGTGTTTGGCGCATTATGGAGCTTAGGCGCATTAGTAATGCCCCAAACATGTATAAAGGCTATAGATAGGCTGGAAATAAATAAAAAGTCATTAGGTTAGTATGAAAGTGGATAGAAACTATGGTACTGAGCCTGCTTGTAGGACCGCAGGTCCCAGCTAGACCTGTGGTGTGCGGGCTCTTGCTGTATGTAGAATAAAGGGTGAGAGCAGCAAAAATAAATGTCAAATTGAATGTAGTAAAATTAAAAATTTAAAAATCTGAACAACATCATCAGTGGGTTATTTAATGTAAAATTAGTTTTAGATTCTATTCATTTTAAATACATTTTATAGGAGATTTTGTTATATTTTTGGGATATTACATATTTTTATTTGATAATTTTCTATAGTTTGATAATTATCAGAAATTACTTTTTATTATTGTACTGGTGTAAGTTGAGAAATATTGGACAACTTTTCCCTTACAGCAAATCCAGCTCCACTTTGCCTCCTCAGGCTCAGGCAGACCACCTTAAACCAGGTCTGCCTGTCCGAGCAGTAATGCGCTTAGTTTGGCTGAACCACATTCATATGTGTCTAATATTACAAATGTAGTCGACACGCCCCCCTCATGTTAGGCGCATTAAATAGTGTTGAATCTTACGAATAATGCGCCAAACGAATTTGTTAGGCGCATTAGACATCGTAGCCGACATTTTACAAAAGAAAATGATGAAAAACCTGATCATACATGTCTCCCTTAGGCTGCGTCCCCACGGCAAGGGACAAATACCGGTCGGTTTATCCGACCGGTATTTGTCCTGTTATGCGGCCATCCCAATGGCCGCGGGGGGAGGTGGAGGGGCGGCTTTTCTCCGCGATGAGCAGAGAAAAGCCCTCCCCCCTCACATTCACATGCACAGATTCCGTCTGAAAACCAGACGGAGGAATGTGCTTGTAGAATGTTCTTTCGGGCGGCCCCCTGGCGGAAAAACAGCATGGCGGAAAACCATTGAAGCCCGTTGTGCTCATTTTCGTCCGGTTTTTCAGACGGTCTGTAAAACTGCAAACCGCCTGAAAAACCGGCCGAAAACCCGTGCAGTGGGGACATGCCCTTATTGCATGTCCGGTTTGCGGTTTTGCAGACCGCCTGAAAACCGGCCGAAAATTAGCACGATTGTGCTCTATGGAAAACCCGTGCAGCAGTCCCCACTGCACGGGTTTTCCGCCCGGCGGTTTTGCCAGTGGCAAAACATTGGAGAAGCACCATCTTCTGTCCGGTTTTCGGACAAATTCTGTGCTTCTCAATGGGAGGGCTCTTCTCCGCTCATCGTGGAGAAAAGCCGTACCTCCCCCCCCCCACGGCCGTGCGGACGGGCGCAAAACAGGACAAATACCGGCCGCAAACCGACCGGTATTTGTCCACTGCCGTGTGAACGCGCCCTTAGTGTGCGGCTGCAATCTACTCATGTACGCTCCACAACATGCTTGCAGGGATATAAAGCCACCGCCCGGACGTTTATAGTTTACAGGTGGTCGCCAAGTAGTAAATCGGATTCAACACTGATCATTATAGTAATAGTAACTGATCATGGACTCCCTCTGTGGCAGATGTGCCTTGTTAGTAACTGCTTGCAGTAGTAACTAGGAATAGTTGGTAGTTTATAACCCAGACATATATAAAGCAATAGAAGTGACAAGTTTGAAGGACAAAGGGTGACTGCAGAAAGGAACCGTGCAGTGATAGATATAAATATATAACTCAGGCAGGTCGTCTTTGCCACATGATAGATGAATGTCTGCTCTTCTGCACATTTGTATTCTGCTGTCTCGTTCACTAACTTTGCTCCTTGTCCTGTTATTTGATAGAAATGGCGTCCTAGGAACTCATGCAGCCCACGCTATGTACAGACGGCCCCGCGACCCTTTCCTCTGCCTCGTCCTGTGCAGAGAGACCCTGAAGGTCACACACGAGTGACCTAATTCCTGATCATTCTAATGGCAGGCATCGTTTTAGAAGCCATTTATCTATAAGCACCGGGTATTCCTCCCTCCTCCCAAAACCTTTTAAAATGTATTGAGTTCCTGTTGATGGCTAAAAGCCGCAGGCTGGTTCCCCGCTGGTCTCTTCACAACAGCATTAAAGCACCAAACCTGCTTCACAAATATTTTTTACTTTTCGCACTTTCCAGTGTTAGATCCCTTTAATTTTCTCTAACACCCACTAAGTAAATTTGCCGCACACGTTATTTCTCAAGCTCTTTCATTTCCCTTCAATGTTTGGTATCAATTTCAGACTTGATTACTACTTAGAATCAAGAGGGGCCAGCTTCTGATTTACATGCTGTGTAGCCTTCTCCTGCCTCCAGGGGTATAGTACACAGGAGAGGTCCTAATTTGTTTTATGTTGGCAGTACTCCTTTATGTCTTGTATACTGTAAGGTACAAACATTTAAACTAATCACATTAAACCCAATTTGGGCCCAAGTCTGTTTTCTATGAGTTTAAAATCAACGTCCAAACCCTTTTTACTAAACCCTCATTTTATGTCCAAAAATTAAACCGGCCTCCTTTCCCTTTGGACTCCCCTTTTGTTTCCCCCCTATACCAGGGGTGCACAACATGTGGCCCTTAGTCCCTCAACCCATCAGAAACAAAACAGGCCGGGTCATTGTCCTCAACTTTAGAAATTTTTTTTTAAACAGGTGAAATTCCCAGCTGATGGCACTGCTATGGTGGGCACTGTATGGCTGGCACTGTTATGCGGAGCAATGTATGGCTGGCACTGTTAGGATGAGCAGTGTATGGCTGGCACTTTTTAATGATGACAATTTATGGCGGGCCTGTTTTTGTGAGCAGTGTATCGCGGCACTTTTAAATTAAGGCAGTGTACGCTGGCAGGGGGTTATGAGGGGCATGAAAGGTTTGGCACTTTTTATTGGGGGGCACTGTTGACGGGGAAACTTTTTAAATGATAATAATAAAAATAATAATCTTTATTTATAAAAGCGCCCAAACATTTTCCCGCCCCCCTTTACAATATAGAGGGAATAAGCACAGACAAACCAAAAATAAAATTATAAAAAAGCTACGAAAAAAGAGACAAAAGGGTTTGTAGGGCCCGCCGCAAGAGCTTAAAAACTTTTGGGGTGAAAGGGGGAAAACAAAGGCTGACAAGTGTTTTTGGTTTACAAGGGAAACCACCATTTTTACTAAATAGGGGGTAGTAAACATAAAATGGGGGATGAACCGCCATCCCAACCATTCCCATTTAAAATACAGAAAAGTGCCTTGGTTGCCAAAGTGCAGGAAGTGACGAATCTGGACAAAATTTTGGGGGGGTTTGACAATTGGGGGATTTTGATGGGCCCTTGTCTAAGAAATGATTTTTTCAAGCGCACTTAAAACGGGTGAGGTTTGAGTGTGCCGATAAACATGGGGTAACATGTTCCAGAGAACTGGTGCAATACTTTCAAAATTTTGGGGAGCCCAAATGGAGGCCCGGATGAGTGGGGTGTTTTCCCAAAGATCATAGCGGGAGCGGAGAGAGCGGGTGGGGGTGGTAGACAGAGAAAAGGGAGGAGTTTTGGAAAGGGGGGTGAAAGCACTGTGGGAGCCTTAGGGTTTTGAGAGGGATTTTTATGTTTTTTTTTCTGTATTTGAATGGGCAGCCATTGCAGAGACGACACGGGGAAGGGGCATCAAAATAGGGGCTGGAAAAGAAAAAACAACCTGGCGCGCATTCGGGAACAATTAGAGAGGGGAGATTTTTAACAGAAAAGGAAGACCAAAAAGGGTAGGGATTTTAACAAAAAGTCAAAAACAAAAAGAATGGGGAAAACCCAATGAAAAATTTGAGTTTTTCCACAGAGAAAAGGACGGTTTTCGGGGGATTTTCTTGAGGTGCAGGTGCCCAAGAGCGGGAAGGGATTTAAATATAGGGGGGTGAAGGTCAAAACCAAGTCTGCCAAGGAAAATGGGGGTTCCCCAAAACCCCGCAAGAGAAATGCAGGGTGAGGTGGGTTTGGGGGGGGAAAAATGGGGGGGGATGACAAAAGTTTTTTTTTTAAAGGGGGTTTTTAATTTGGGAGTTTGAGAGGGGAAAAAGAGGGAAAGGGGACAGGGGCGGGACAAAAACAAAAGGTTTTGGTTGTTTTTTACCAAGGGGAAAGGTAAGTGTTTTGCCCTGGGGGGGGGAATTTGTTTTTTTTTGGGAAGTTTTCAATAAACGTAGAATGGTACGAACCAAATCTCTGATTTTTTTGCCCAAAAGGGGGCGTGAAGTAAAAAGGGAGGGGACCAAAAAAGGGATCCCGGGGAAAACCCCAAACACCCGGGAGGGAAGGGAAGTGAGAACCAAAAAAGAGACACTGAAGGAGCGTCAGAGGGGTGGGGAAGAAAAACCAAGAAGAGGGGTGTCCTGGAAACCATGGCGGGGAGAAATGCTGGGGAGATGGTGGGGAACCGCAGTTCAAAAAACGCTGCAGAGAGATCCAGAAAAGCACAAGAAGTTCCCCGGGAAAATTTTGCTGTCCGGAGATCTTTTTGAAATTTTAGAAAGAGCATTTTTTTCCGTGGAGGTGGGGTGGGGAAACCCGGGAAGGGCATAGGGTCAAGAAAGAGTTAGCAGAGAGATAGGTAAAAACGAGAGTAAAAACCCAAGCGTACCAGAGTTTGGGATGAAGGCAGGTTTAAAACTGGTCGGTAGTTGGGCGGCCCGGGGGGTTCCAAGGGGGCTTTTTTGGGTAAGGGTTTTTAAAACCCAGCTTTTTAAAAAGGGGAAAAGATGGGAAGACCCCCGTGGAGAGAGAAAATTTTTTTCCCAAAATTGTAGTGGGGTGAGAGGGGGACAGCGGAAAAAAATTGGACTGGAAAAAGGGGGAAAGGGAAATGGGGGCCCCTTTAGGGGCAAGGGGTGGGGGGGGCCAACAAGAAGCCAGAAAAACTTTTTCCCTTCTGAGGGTCGGGTAAAGGACTGTAAAATTTTAAAGGGGAATTGCGGGAGGGACGGGATGGGTTTTAATTTGGGATTGGATGTTTTTTGCCGATGCTCCCAATTTTTTTTTGAAGTAAAGGGGCCCGGGCCGTCAGCACAGAGGCCCGGGACGGGGCTTGAGCTTTGGGGCCTGAGGGGGGAGGGGGGAAAGGTGCAAACAGCCTTTTTGGGGTTTTGGGGAGTTTAGAATGAGGGAGGTGAAATTTTTTTGGGTTTTGGGCGCATGAAGGGCATTGTGGTAGGCCCCTTACAGGGAATTTTTGAAATGGAAAAGTCTCGGAAAGCTTTGCCCTTTTTTCCACAAGACCTCAGCGCACCGGGAACAGCGCTGTAGATGGCGAGCTGGGCCCCGGTTTCCAAAGGGCCCGCGGGCTTAATTTCCCGGGGTGCGGTGGGGTGATTGGGGGCCAAACCCTGCCCCGGGGTGGTTGTGAGAGTCTCATTGAAAACGGGGGAAAAACACCCCGGGTAAAGGACGGAGAGGGAAAAGATTTTGGGCATTAAGGACTGTAGGGTTTTTCCCCGTGAGCCCCCTGGTTTGAAAAAACGGAATTTTCGGAATGGGAAAGGGGTTTGGGTTTTCAAGAGAATTTGAAAGTTTTTGTTTAAAAAAGGAATAGGGTTTAATGACCAAAAGTTCATAAAAAGGGTTGGTAAGTTTAAAAATTTGAGCAGGAGGCGCAGAAGACCAGAAAAAGAGATTTTTCCCATCCTTGGGGAGTTGGAGGCCCCCGGGAAACTGCGAGGGGCCCAAAAAAAAAAGGGGGTTAGTGAAAGCCCCCTGAGGGGGCAAAGGGAGCCCTAGGGTTGTCAAGGGGGATTTGGGAAATCGCCCTTTATAAATTGTGGGTTTTTCCGTCGAGGGGAAAAAGGGGAACCCCAGGCCGCAAAATAACCAAAAACCTGGGGGGGTGAGCCGGGGCTGAGACAACTGCGACCCCTGAGGGAAAAATTTCCCGGGAAAGAGTCTGGGGGTGGGGACCTAAAAGGGGGGGAAAAAGTGATGGGGGTACGGGGGGAATGACCTGGTGGGTGCAATGGGATTAAAGAATTATGCCAACTCCTCCACCGGGCCCCGGCCCCCCCCCCAGGCGGGGGGGTTGGGGGTGAAGTGTGGGCCCCGTAGGTGAGGGCGGGGCCAAGGGGTGCGGTTTTCTGAAACGTAAGCCAATTTTCCCGTGAGAGCTGGGAATTGAGGGAGTTAAAAAGGAACAGGTCATGGACAGCAGTGATTTATTACAGAGGGATCGGCTTCCACAAAGCACTTTTAAAATGGGAGGGGAAAAATAAAACCAAATAAAACCCAGGTTAGCAGGGTTTCTGTGGGAGAAAGAGGGGGGGTTGAGCATTAAAGGGAAGGGTTTAAACCGGGGGTTTTGGGAGAGATTCCCTGCACAAAAAACAGAAAAATAAAAAGGGGTTTTTCAGATAGTTACTATAAATTTATGAGCGATTTTTTGTGAAAGGCAAAAAAACCCCTAAAAGAGGGTTTGTTTTGGGGTTTTAAATTAAGTAAGTAAGGGCATAAAATCCCATGAAAAGGAAAGGGGGGAAGGGAGGAGAGGAGCAAAAGTGGAAAAAAGTTTTTGGGCATGACTGGGCGGAAAAGGAAAGGGGGGAAGAGGGAAATTGTAATACTGGCCAGTTTTTAATCCCCCAATTTTATGGCGGGCATTTGTTAGTTTGGGCCAGGTATGGCTGGCACTATAGGGCTGAAATATGCTATTTTAAGAAAATAAAAACCCCTTAAAAAACTGTTTCTTTTTTATCCCTGGATTTTTCCCCCCCCGGGAAAAATTCATTTCAAAACACAATCTTTGGCAGACCCCAAAAGGGATAAACCACAAAAATGCCCTTTTGGGGGCCAGCCCTGAAAATTGTTTTTTTTCTCTCTAATTATAGATGTGGAACAGTCACTTCTGGAACCCTCAAAAACTACAGTGAAAATAGGCACCTGATATCCTCTTTCTGGCGAACCAAGCAGGGGCCCTTGTCGGTTTTTTTTGGGGAAATTTAAAAGGGCGAAATTCCCAAATCGCCCCCCGCAATTACCCGACAAAAAGCCATGTAATCATAGCCTTAGAGTTTTTAGGGCCACATGTTTTAAAAAAGTGTTTTGGGTTTCAAGATTTTTTATTTTCCCCCAAACCCAACCCAAAACAGGCCCTCTTCCATTTTCATATAGCTCTGAAAAATTTTTAAAAGGGAAATCTGACTGTTGCTATGGACAACAAAGATGGGTCTTAGACCGGACATTTTTCATACATGTCCCCCTTAAATGGTTGTCTCCCTAAAAGGAAATTATTTTTTTATGTTAAAGATCTTGCAAAAACAAGTCATTTTGGGAATATATGCCCCTTTAAAACCTTTCCCCAAAAAAAAACCCAAATTTTCCAAATATCCCCTTTTTTAAGGGGCTGCATAAACCCTCCTCAGGCCCCTATAAAAAACGACCTTTTTTGGATCTCTCCTGATGGGAGGGCAGCACTGGTTCTATAGCTAAAAGACCTGCTTCAAAACTGCACCCTAGTAAAGCCAGAAAAACAAAACCCCTGAATTGAAAGTGAAACCAAGAAAACAGGACTGAGGTGAGATGAATCAATGTAGTAAGACAACCCCTTTAATGCTCAAATTTGCAGTTTTCAGCCAGAAAAGAGTCATGAAGAGTCAGTTTTTCATGCCCCGCCCACCTTAGGCTAGCCACGCCCACCTCACAACTGACTAACCTGTTACTCTGAATAGGTAGAACCATGTGAATAGCTGCCAGGTGGGCAGGGCTAACCTTTGGTGGGTGGGGCTAACACCAGCTCATGAATAAGATTTGAGCATTAAATGCTCTAAAACTGCTGCATCTTACAGAATAAGGGACACAGCACAGGAAACAGCATGTCTGACACTAGCTTGTGCTGTCCACAGCAAGAAGGGCATAATCAATGTGACAGGTTCTCTTTAAGCTGCCTGTGTCCTATGTGCTGACCTGTGGTGACATCACTCCCTGCTCTCAGGTACGACATACAGCAGAGGGAGCAAGTTGGTAAACTGTGTGCACTCAGAGCAGATAAAATCTCTCTTTATCCCCTCAAATAAGCAAAGCAATATATTTGGAAAAAGACTTCATTTACTGTCCCCTGCACGTTGCAAGCTAATCCTTGTAGTGAGTCAACCACTTTAATATTTACCACCAAAGTGTAAGAGAAAAATGTTAGATCTTTGGGGTCTTGTTGGAACCCCTAATAATGGCAAAAATGTGGGACCCACATTCTCTATTTCCTTACAGTGATGGTGGCGGTAGGTAGTAGTATAGAGTCTGCTCTCTGCCTGTACATACAACTTTATGGAGGATTTGCCTGTTCTAAATAACGGACATTATACTTCTTGTGGCAAACCTTCTTTGCCATTTGATATTTCCATCTTACAGAAGTTGGTTTATCACAAGGCATTATGGCCTCCCACTCAGCCAAGCCAGTATCGCTCTACTTTGTACTGACGAGGGGCAAACACACCGAAACGGCTGTCTACAGATGGGTGATGCTGGTTTAGCCAATATCCCTTTTGCTTTCCAAAGACCCAGTGGGTCAAAAGCAAATTGAGGATTTGTTACATCCAATAGAGAGTGCTTGAGCTTCTCAGCTCCTTTCCCATAATGCCTTGTGATGCAGATTCTTCGTGAAGTTCAAAAGGCAATTTCGAATCTCCACATGCCTACATTGTGCTCTCCCTAAGGAGAGATCTTCCCTGTCTGAGAAGTTGGTTTAGACATAAAAAGGTTAAAGTGGTTTTGCCACGATGTAATGTTGACGTGGGATCCTCCAAAATGGGTATTTAATCATCTGATTACAAAATGTGACGCCTGTGAGAGCTACAGCATTGCTCAGTCCCCCTTAGTTTCCTGAAAGTTTACATTAGACACGACCAGGACACTGACAGGAGCTGATCTGGCCGCGCTTGCATGTTTGCACTTCTTATCTGATGACAGGGAACATGAAGGAGCTTGCAAGGGGCTGGGGAGAAAGTGCAGTGTATGAGGCCATCTGCTATATAGAGAATCCACTGGTTGTAATGTAATTATTTGAGTAAACATTGCAGACTCTTCCTTCTTCCTCGCTCTCTGCTCACCCCCTCCCTATCACCCCTGCAGCCATTCATGACAAAACATGCATTGTTTATCTTCTCTCCTGAGCAGATAAGAGGTAAGGAACTCACTTCATGGCAAAACCCCTTTAATTTTGTGTTAAAAAAAGAAAAAAGTTTGTTATATAATTTTTTCCGGTCCTTTTTGAGTTGGTAGTAAAAAAAAAAAGTAAAGCATATAATTATTCATCTTATAATTAGTATTTTTTTTTGGGGATAAAATAAGCTGCAACTATTTTTGATTGCGAGTGATCACCTTGTGTAGCACGCCGCTAAGTATGTAATTAAAGGTTACCTAAGTTTCTTTTCCTTCCGTCGCCTCTAATCAAACCTAAGCCACCGCCTTGTCTCCTCACTGTACGGAGATATAATGTTCCTGTGCTGATGCTCTCATGAATTGTTCACTAGCTTCCATTTTCAGTCTCTTCTCTTCTTCCGCAGAACAGCAAAACTGGTGGCAAATGACAGTTTTGTTACATTTTTTCATACTTTTCGTGATTTTTTTGTTTTGTTTTTATAATACAGTACATTTCTGCTTTTCAAAATCAATTTACATCCACAATCATTGTGAGTGAAATGGAGACGAGAAGCACCCGAGATGTTTTTCTTTGTCTCACTCTTTTTATTTTTATTTTTTTTAGCTACAAAAATGTTTTTTTTCTTTATAATGACAATTGCAATTTATCAGTCGGGCACAGAAAAAAATGCTTATAAATGAGGTAACCTTAATTTTCCCAGGAGGGGGCCGAGTACATTGTTACATGGTTAAATTAATGCAAATAAGATCAGAGTGTGGAGAAGCACGGAAGAGATAAGTGTCTCATGTCCCCAACATTATGTGATCTCGCCCGGGAAGTGTCAATAAGTCTCCGTCCCCGCGCAGAAGGAGCTGTCAGCCGAGGTGAAGGTTTTGAGGTTAGCACAGGTTCATTTGTATAAAAATTCTAATCTCTATGAAATGAATGGTATGGAAGTAGAAGCACGTCCTGCTGTGCTGCACTGTGGGCCACATGTCTAGGTCGAAAACTCACTTTATTGCCCATAGCAACAAATCAGAGTGCCCCCTCTTAGTTCTCCAGGGCACTGTATGAAATGAAAGGGGCGCTCTGATTGGCTGCTGTGGGCTACAAATTGAGTTTTAGATCTAGACAGTTTTCATACATGTGGCCCTATGTGTAGAGATAGTGTAGGTTTTTTCACTTGTAATGAAGATTTATTTTGGCTTTTTGCTGTTTTATTATGTTGTTCTATTGCCCTACTTACAGCTCAATGGCTGGACTAAAGACTGGACCCAGTAGGAGGCAACACAAGCCCCTGTGCTACTTAAAGGTAATTGCTGAGCAGTAGCCCACACACCCCTTTACTAGGGGACAATTAGATGATAAAAAAAACTGCATATTGAATTGATACCTGTTCACACCAGTGTGCAGAAAAGCCACAGTATAATACATGGGGAGATTGCACAATTCAAAAATACAGATAAGACAACCACTCACACACCTTCTATGTATGAGTGGGGTGGTTGCTGGTATTATAATTGCATATAGATAAGGCCTAACTGCATAACGGCTTTGGAAGAAAGCCAGGTAGATGCCCTTATAGCCAGGTAGTAGCCCCCCGGAACCAGGGAGTGCCCCGTCCAGGGAGGGAGATGCCCCCTTGTAGCCAAGTAATGCCCCTTGTAGCCAAGTAGATGCCCCCTTGTAGCCAGGTAGATGCCCCCTCTGTAGCCAGGTAGATCCCCCCTCTGTAGTCAGTAGATGCCCCCCTCTGTAGTCAGGTAGATGCCCCCCATTGTTAGCCAGGTAGATGTTTCCCCCCTTTTTTAGCCAGGGAGTGCCCCCTTTGTTGCCAGGTAATGGCCCCATTTGTTCGCCAGGGTGTGCCCCCTTTGTTGCCAGGTGTTGTCCCCATTTGTTAGCCAGGTAGTGCCCCCTTTGTTGCCAGGTAGTGCCCCCTTTGTTGCCAGGTTATGCCCCCCTTTGTTGTCAGATAGTGCCCCCTTTGTTAGTCAGGTAGTGCCCCCTTTGTTGCCAGGTATTGCCCCCTTTGTTAGCCAGTCGTGCCCTCTTTATTAGCCAGGTAGTGCCCCCTTTATTGCCAGGTGATGCCCCCATTTGTTAGCCAGGTAGTGCCCCCTTTGTTGCTAGGTGATGCCCCCATTTGTTAGCCAGGTAGTGCCCCCTTTGTTGCCAGGTAGTGCCCCCTTTGTTGCCAGTTAGAGCCCCCATTATAGCTAATAAAAATAAAATAATAAATTCCACTTACCTCACCAGGCTCCTGCAGCACGTCCGAGGCTGCTGACTGAGTAATCTCAGCGTCACAGGGGATGTGAGTGCAGCCGCGCGTTACTCCCCCTGCGACGCTGATCTGTATGTACAGTGCACACCGGCCGGGTACATACAGGGGGAGAAGGGAGGATGGGAACGATCCCTCCTGCCTCCTCCCCGCACAGTGAGAGTCTCCGGACGGGTGAGCAGCCGCTGTGGCCGCTTCACCTGCCTGTAGGAGCGGCCTGGCAGCGCCAGAGTAGCGCTGGTGCGCTACTCTGTCTCCGCGGTAATTTAAAGAACCCCCGCTGCCTGCTGGCGGCAGAAGGAATGGCAACTCTGCCGGGAGGGCGGGGGGGGGGGGAACCCCCATTAGCGGGACCCCCCCGCCAAAAGCGGGAGAGTTGGCATGTATGGTAAATAACCATTTTTCTGGGATTTTATTGTTCTATTGCACATTATGTCATCGAGCTGCTTCTTACATGGGTCACTTTTGCCTTCAACCAGTTGCCTGATAATATTCATTATAGAACATTTTGGGCCCCATTTCTCAAAACTGGTTGAAACTAAAATGGTCTTTTTTGCCCCCAGCAACCAGAGTTCAGCTTTTATTTTTTTTAAATATTCCAGGAAAATGAAAGCTGAGCTGGTTGCTATAGGTAGCAAAGATAGTTTTACTTTTAGCTCTCTTACATAAGGTAGAAGACTCTCTCTACTGCTACCTATATGAGGTAGCTGTCCTGTAAATGTAAGGTTAGGGTACGTCCACACGGTAAACAGTTTTCAGTCGTTTTTTGGATTTGAAAACTATCTGAAAAACGACTGTCAACCATTTCCAATGTCAGGAATCTCCTGCTATGCCTTGGATCTTGGTAACTGTGTTTGCCCTTAAGTTTGCCCTCAGTCAAGATGGTGGATCGTGTCTCTGGGTGCCATCTTGTTTCCAGTTTCCTATATAAACTCTTCAAGCCTGTTGCTCATTGCTTGAGTATTGTGTTGAGCTCCTGCTTGAAGTCCTCTCGCCTTGGAACTTAACTTCCAGCTTTGTGCCTCCTCCTAGCAGCTTACCCTGCTTATTCCAAGTGAACGAACAGTTACCCTCGGTGTTAACCCTGTGATATCCAAAGTTATCTGCTGTTTGTCTGCCGCTGCACCACTGCTGTTTCCTGACTAAGCACCAGTCCATTATTTACCTGGGACCTTGCTACTTGCCACCTGCCTCCCTGTGTTTAGGCCTCGTCCCCACCATTGGATTCCAGCAGTATTCACCAGTATCGTGACACCCATTAAAGGTTTTTTTTTTTTCACAAAGTAAAATTGACGTGGGAAGCTTACAAATTAAATAATAAACATTTTCACCATTCATCATTATTACAAATCTGCACCGTTTTCGTTTTAGCTGCTCCTTTAGTGATCCATTGTTTACAGCTCATCTCCATGGGATACGAACAGGGCTGAGAGCTTCTCAGTCCTGTTCGCATATGTTCAGACATCTCTCCTCCCAGGAAGATACTGAGTGGTCAAACCCCAGAAGCTGTCACTCTATTTCCGTCCTCTGTACATCTTAGTAATTAGTCAAACAGTGCAAATAAATTAAAAAAAGAAACCTCAATCAGGTATGTGCATTGATAAAGAGAAATAAAATCCACAGGTTTGGTTACTGCAGGGATTTGAACCAAGGACCCTTGTGCCTGGAGGCAAAAGTTTTACCTCTGAGCTACATTGTAGCTACTTTCAGTTCGACACATAAACAGACCTTTCTTTGACTAAAGAGAGGAAAGGCATGGTGATGTCATCGTGCTGGGTCACATGATATGCAATTCAAACAAATCACACGCCCCCTTCTGAGCACACAGAGCTGAAGAGCTGGATGCTGGAGGTATGAAATGAGATTGTGGCAAAACCCCTTTAACTTTAATAGAAAGTCAATGAGGATGAGTAGAACTTTTTAGAATAGAGAGGTGAGTACAGCTTTTTTTTTTCTATTTTTCTCCAGCCTGGCTATATGGAACTCGACACCCCATTTATAGAATCTTAAAATATAAGTAGTGATTTTAGCCAAGCCAAATGAAAAGCACCCATCTGTAGACAGCTGTTCCCGGGTTCCTTATCAATAAAGACCGTGGTACTGGTTGGCTGTAGGAAAAGCCATGGACATGGCTATTGGAGGGTAATAACCCTTAATCTTGTCACCAGATTGTTGTTTTTTCATTTTAAAGAGTTTTTGGGCTTAGATTTAATCTCTAGTGATGTCAAGGCTTTTTAAAGGACTTGTGTGGGATTTTCAGAAATCTCTGTACAGGCCAGTATTGCTGTGAATATAATAACCTGTGCTCACATCTGTATCCGCTGAAGTTCCAGATCTGGAGCTCCATCGTTGACACAGGCTGGGCCAAGACACAGTATTTTGGGGCCCTAGGCAAATAGGCACCACCCTCGGAAAAATTCAAGTGCCTGGTTCTGACCTGACGAACGATGCCTGCAGTTGCACCCTGCCCAACTAGGTGGAGTGGTTAAAAAAAACACAACTGCTGTATCCTTTTGTGGAGGTGCATTATAGATGCCGTGTTTTCTTTATTCTTCGTGTCCATACGATTCTGATGATGATTTTTTTTTTTTTAAAGTTTCATTTGTAGCACCTTTTTCTGAGACCAATAACTTTTTTTTATTTTTCCATCTTTGGACCTGTGTGAAAGCTTGTTTTTCTTTTATGCCGACTGGATTGTGGTTTTCATTGGCACCGTTTTCGGATACATGCAGCTATATATTCCAAATTTTGACAAGGCAAAGCAGCAAAAAAAAAAAATGAAACCGCAACTGTAAAGCTGGGTTTTTTTTAAAGGCATTTTTTGTGCATGGTAAAGTATTTTATAGACCTAAAGGGGTTTTGCCACGAAGTAAAATTGACGTGGGAAGTTTGAAAATTAAATAACAAACATTTTCACCATTCATCATTATTAAAAATTCTGCACCGTTTTTGTTTTAGCTGCTCTTTTAGTGATCCATTGTTTACAGCTTATCTCCAGGGGATACGACCAGGGCTGTGAGCTCCTTAGTACTGGTCGCACATACTCAGACATCACCTCTCTTCTAAGGCAGCTACTGAGTGTTCAAACCCTAGGTGCTGTCATTCTACTCCCGTCCACTGTACTCCTTAGTAATTTGCCAAACAGTGCAAATAAAAAAAAGAAACCTCAATGAGAAAAAAAAAATCACTGGTTAAGTTCCTGCAGGGATTTGAACCAAGGACCCTTGTGCTGTAAAGCAAAAACATTACCTCTGAGCTACAGTATAGCTACTTACAATTTTATACATAAACAGACCCTTCTTTGACTACAGAGAGGGAAGGCCTGGTGATGTCATCCTGCTGGGTCACATGATATGCAATTCAAACAAATCACACACGCCCCTTTCTGATCACACAGAGCTGAAGAGCTGGATGCAGGAGCTATGAAATGAGATCGTGGCAAAACCCCTTTAATCAGACTTTAACAGATGCGCCAATACCATTTATGTTTAATTTTTTAATTGTTTTTAATCCGACAGTACACTATGCTGCAAAGACAGCAATGAAAAATAGACTAGAGCACATTTTTTTTTACCGTTGGGTTTAAAATCTGGCGGAATAGACAACAAATCCAAGCTTGGTTCTGCTCGGATATGCTGTTGGCCCCATACATTGAATATACAGGGCCAATGGCAAATCAGAAAACCGACAGCGGCTGTTGCGCAAATCTGAACCAAAAACCGCGGTCCGGCTGTGGTCCAGCAATGTGAAAATGCCGACGGATTTTGGATGGCATTTTGACAATGCTGTGTGGACTTAGCCTAATGAGTCACCCTCCAAAAATAAAGTCAGAGATAACCAAAATAACTTACTACCCAAACAGCAGGGGAAAAAATAATAAGGAAAATGATGACAACAAAATAGTAAAAACTTAAAAGCAAAAAATGGCGACATTAGACAAAACATGAGCTAAAATGGGTAAAAAATAAAATAGAGATGCAAGACAGAGCAAAACAATAAGACTGGTGGGTGGGTTGGAAATAATTGAAGAATATGTATACATAAAATAATAATGATGTGTATGGGTACAAGTCTCCAATGCAATAAACGCATGTGAATGAAGGAAAAATAATGATTATATGCACAATACAAAAGTGTACACAAATAAAGTTGTATGATGTCACCTCTTTGTTTTTTATTTTTATATTATGTATCTGTTATATTATTTTCAATATTTTGTTATAATTTTCCTTATTATTTTTTTCATGAACTTCACTTTGCTTTTGGGTTTAATACCAATGTATTGCAGAATAGTGTGCGATCACATGCAGGGTGTAATAGGGGAGTCGCGGGGGAACCGATCTGGAGATGGATGGTGTGTCCCCTTTCTGTGTAACTGCCTAGATTCCTTGGTTACGTTAACCGTGGCATCTGCGTAGTTAAAGGTTTCACAGAACCTCAACCAGCCTCAGGCTCACACTTCCTGGTTTGGCTGTGGGTGGTTCTATAGCAGCAATTGGCATATCCGCTCTGCTATTCCTCGCTGATCCTGTTACAGTGATATGAGTGCAGGAGGTTTATAATCTGTAGTGCACAAAGCTACATAAATGTTTAAACTTGGTGTTAACTTAGGTAAAACCAGCTCCTGTGCTAAAGATAAGACTCAGCAGGGAGTCACTCACCACGGTCAGATGGCAGCTAGTGGAACAAGCAGGTGAGGGAGCAGGAAGAAGTGGTTGTAACCTAGAGAAAGTTATGTACACTAGCAGTAGATAAAATCTTCTTTATCTCCTGAACAAAGCCAAATCAAAACAGCAATGTATATGATTTTACCTTTCCCTACATGTTAAAAGCTTATCATTGTGGTGAGAAACCTGCTCCATACATCTTTGCACACCCTTTCTAAAAAATAGGGGTAGGCCACCTACGCGGTTGCCTATCTCTTTTTACCCATCGCCCTGGCCATGCCAGCCTCCCAAGCAACAGCACAGGGGTTTGTAAAATTCTTAGACACTCCTTTTAAAGAGTTGGGTATTGACTTGCAAGGCACAGAGCCGGTAAGACCCCCTAAACCAGCGAGTGGTCTCTGCAAGAAGAAGCAATACCCCCTAAGATTTGCTTGAGTGGTGTAAATAAGGTATCAATAGTAGTATTAAAGGGGTTGTCTCACTACATTGAATATCTTTTCGGCCCTGTTTTCTCATTTCATTTTGAATTCGGGGGCTGTTTAATGATTTTTGGGCCCTGCTGTGCGGCTGCTGAGGAACCCCGGTCGTAGCTTAGAACCGCGTGGCACCCTATCAGGAGGACCAAACGGTCTTGCTTTTGAAACCCTGGGGGGAGCTGTGCGCCCATAAGAGGGGGATCTTTAGGGGATAGGTAGGACTTGTTAATGGCGCATTGCAAAGTGCTTGTTTTTGAAGATTTTAACAATAGAAAGAAATCCTTGTAGTGAGACAACCCTTTTTTGCAAAGGCGGGCAGCATGTGTTTTATGTAATTATTACATTAGAAAATACTACTACCCCAAATAGTGAAGACAGGTTAGTACTGTGCAATGGTCTATTGCAGGGGTGTACAATATTTTATGATCCAAAGGTCACATTGTTATATGTCTCCCAGGGGCTGCAGTAAATCTTAGAGGAGTATTCGCCTTCTGAGACCTAAAGAATATGGTCACACGGCTTAAAATGGGACGTATCTCGCCCCTTTTTCGCCCGTACTGCGAGGGGAAATACGGGGGGATACGTCCCAGTCATTCGGTAATCAAGTTTTCATAGAGAAATATGGATTAGTCTCTCTCCCCCCCCGGACAATACGCCGCGGGGGGGGAGAGAAAATACATTCAATTATTTCCCGGGGTATCGCACCCAGAAAAAATGCTGTCTTGGGGGCCCGGTGCCAGCCTCCATCCCCAGCCCCCCCCGTCGCACGGCGTAATTGCGGGGTGAAATAGTCCCCCCAAATAAATGCGGTGTTTAAACATTTGCCAAATTTTAAACCCCCAAAATGGCTACCCTTTGGGGGTGCCCGAGATCAGAATGTACTCGTATCCGGGAATAGATTTTTCTTTTATTTTTTTGGGGGTTAACAAGTGGCTCTTTTACAATGTAGCCTCCTCTCCTCATTCCTCTTAGAGTCTGGGCCCCATAGAAAATTTTTATGGTTTTTCTTGCGGATTGCCATGATTGTGTCGAAAAAAAATTTCCCTTAGAGAACTCATATATATATAGAAACAGTGTTGCTCTTGGGTTGCTTAAAATAGTATATATAGCCCCGTAGCCATAACAGTGTCAGACATAAAGTGCCCACCATAACACTGCCAGCTCTACATTGCCCACCATAGCAATGCCAGCCATACAGTATCCACCACACCAGTGACAGCCCTACAGTGCCCACCATAACAATGACAGCTATAATAGTACAACCATCACAGTGCCAACCCTACGTGCCACCTAAAATTGCCAGCATACATTACCCCCCCCACACCAGGGCCAGCCCTACGTGCCCACCCTAAAAATGACAGTTTATAGGCAACCATCACCCCGTTTGCCCCCCCCCCCCCTATAAATTTTCCCAAACCATTAACATTGCCAGCCATACATTACCCACCACACCAGTGACAGCCCTACAGTGCCCACCATAACAGCGCCAGCTATAACAGTGCCCATCATAACATTGCCAGCCATAAAGTGCCCATTATAACAGTGCCAGCTATAGAGTGCTCACTATTTCAGTGCCATTAGTTGAAAGGGGGCTTTCAAAAGATAAAATTCCTTTTTGAAAATTGAAGCAGAGACCAAGCATTTTTTTTGTGTTTATGATGGGGGGTCACAAAAAGGGCCTTTGCGGCCCCTGTTGTCTACCCTTGATTCTTTGGTATCTATAGCTAGTAAGTTAGTGAGTGTTTTGATGGGACATGACAAGTATGGACCAATAGATAGTGGTTAGAGATGTGGTATGATATGGCTATGTTCACATTTGTGTTTGGTGTGCCATTAAGGTTTTCCTTTGAAGGTAAGAGTGCGCAAAGCACACCGTTAAGTCTTTTTTTTTTTTTTTTGTGGGCGGTTGTGGCCTTCATAGAACAGCTAAGACCAAAACTTTAAGAACCCGATATATATTAGACAATAATTGACCAAACCCAACAATGGGTTTTGGTGGGACCTGATATCTAATCTATATAAGAGCCTATTGACTCACCACTGACAAATAGTGTGAAGGTGAGAAGGATCAGGAATATTGAATTTTAATTCCCAATCCTTTTGTTTTTCGCACACATGAGCCGCTGCCAGAAATGTTTCAACGTTTCTTGCTCTTCTTTAAAAACCCTCACTCTTACCCCGTTTGGAACCACATTTTTTTATTGTACTTTAAGGTAAACTGGTATACATTATAACCAATGCCTCTAGGGGTGCGGGCACACATGATATGATAAACTTGATTGCATCTCCCATGTACCATATTTTCTTCTAGTTACGTAGTACAGTATGGTTAAAAAAAGTCATACACTACTTCTAAAAAATTTAGGGATATTTGGCTTTTTGTTGAAATTTGGATTCAAAAAATTGGGGGGGGCTTTAAAACAGGTTTCTCTCGCGGAAGTACCGCTAAGCTTAACATCAACTTTTGTTGAAATTTCTAGATGAACATAACATTTCTTGATTATTTTTTTTCAAATGAAGTAAATGAGCCATTTTCCCTTTTTTGTGACATTTCCAACTGTTCATGTTTCAGTCTTTTTGACAACTTGTTTAAACTTTAACAGGAGCTTAAAAGGGGTTGTTCATCTCAAAAATTTTAAGGGGGTGCATGAATGAAAAATTTCTGCTTTTCTCTGTAAAATTTTAGCCTATTAGTCAATTTCCTTCCCCGAGGTCCGGGGGAAGTTCTGAGCTAATGTAAATAGTAGAGTAATTACTGTCTTTTGTCTGAAAGATCAGATAACACACAAGCTCTCACTGTTGACCTGTGTGATGACATCACTCCCTCATCTCAGATCCAACAGCAGGGGAGAAGGAGTACACAGGTCAGTCACTTGGGAAAATAGAAAGCCCTCAGAAGGAGGTAAAAGCATTTGTTGTTCCTTAACATAAAAAAGATAAACAAAGCAATATATTTAGAAAACGTCTTCATTTAGTGTTCCCTACATTTTGAAAGCTATTCTTTTTAGTGAGACAACCCCTTTAATGACAAAATTTACAACAGGTGTTTGATCCCCGAATCGCCCAATACATTAAGGTGATCAATTTGAAAACAGTCCTCCTCATCATGCTATTCACATTTTGACATCATGAGACCAAGACAACATGATCAACAGCATCAATCACACCATTGCGAGGCTTCAAGCAGGATGCTCTCAGACGGAAGTGGCCACTAAGCTTAGAGTGTCACAGAGTGTCATCAGCGGGTTGCAACAGAGATGCAGAGAGACTGGAAAAGTCACAGAAAGCCAAAGAATTGGGTAACCTTGGACTACATCAGATCATGACCCCTTCATTGTAAACAATGCCTTGTGGAACCGGATGATGAATGCCACAGAATTCAGGCACTGAGGACCACTGGTCATTACAGGTACTTGATCGAACCCCTGTTGTGAATTTTATCATTAAGCTCCTTGTTAGAGATATGCAAGTTGTGCAAAAAGTACTGAATCATTGAACAATTGGACATGTGCATTCTAGAGCTAAGAGATGGACTCATCTGGTTCATTTACATTTTTTTCCGAGAAATGTTATGTTCAACCTGAAATTTCAACCAAAAAACTAAATATCCCTAACTTTTTGTAAGTAGTGTAGGTCTATCATATTCAACAAAGGGTGGGAAGAAGGTGAGGATGGGTATAGTTGTGAGGGGTTGTCTCACCATGGTGTGTCACAGAGCCACAGTCAGCTTCAAGCTCACACTTCCTGTTTAGGTTGTGGGTGGGTCTACATCATTGATTGACATGTCAGCTCTGCTATTTCTAGCTGATCCTGAGGGACAATGCTAACAGAAGTGTTTAAACAGTAAGACAGAAGGCTACCGAGCTCTTAAGGGTTAATGCAGATCAGTAACATAGATAAACAAGCCCCTGTGCTGCTTAGACACAGCAGGGAGTGATGTTGCCATAGTCGGAAAGGGCAGCTGTGCCAGAGAGAGGAGAGAGAGGTGGTTGGTAACTAGTAAAGCTTGTGTACACAAGCAGGAGATAAAAAAAACTATAAAGGGAAACAAAATCAGAATAGCAATGTATTTGGTAATAGTCTGTATTTACCTTGGCTTACATTTTTAAAGCTCATCATTGTGGTGAGAAAGTCCCTTTAATTTTAAAGTGTTATTATAATTTTCAAATCACTAAACAGAAAATAATCAAACTGCTTTCAAATGGGTTTTCTGATCCCTGAATTTTAGGTCCAACCTTTTGATTGTAATTGCAAATATGAAATGATAGAGAAATGTATTTTTTCTTTTACTCAGTACTTTTTGCAGTGCTAGTAGGCCATGATGTTTGCAGCGTTAGAGTGCTTTCTTGAGTGTTTACAATGAATTACATTGTGATACTTCATTCTCACATATACAATAAGGTGCTATAACAGTATAACACATTGTAAACTGCTGAAAGGATCAGGAAAACTAACAGTGGTTTATGTATACAAAACATCTAAAGATATGAGACCTTTATCATCTGCAGCACCTGAAACAGAAGCGGTCTGGCCTGTGAATTGGTTGCGGTGTTTGACTACTTTAAAAAAAAAATGGAAACTTTTTAATGCACGTTTCGAAAAAATGATGCCTTTTACTTGTGCAGCTTTAACCCCTTAAGCCGAACGCCTGAAAAGTAGTTAATGACCAGAACATTTTTTTAGTTTTTGCCTCCTTGCGTTTCAACACTTGTAACTTTTTTATTTTTTCACTGACGAAGTTGTATCAGGCCTCGTTTTATTCGAGACAAGTTGTACTGGGGGAATAGTTTAAGTTCACTTATAAATAATTACAGTATTTTTTTTATTTTTTTTTAAACATTTTTTTTTTTTTTACACCATTCACATTTCACACTTAATAACTTGTTAGATTAATTCTGCAGGTTATTACGGTCGTGTGGATACCTAATATGTGTAGGTTTTTGTGTGCGTGTAATTTATGCACAATTATTTTTTATTAAATATTTTTTATTTTATTTATTTTTTATTCTTTTTTTTTTTACATTTTTTATAGTTTTTTTGTACTTTTTTTTTACTCCCATGAAGGGAGAACTGTTTTACATTTTCTAATTATTTTTTTTTTTACACTTGGTAATGTATTAGCATATTATATATTGCTAATACATTCTAATCTGTGTCAGTTTGACACGGGCCCAGTGATTAGGACAGCACACAGTGCGTCCTAGTCACTGGCTTCTTACACAGACAGCTCTGGGGCCACTCTAGGTCTCCAGGGCTGACTGTGCAGCCGTTCCTCGGGCTCTGTCGGGTCACCGGGTGTTCCGATCGCCCGACAGAGCAGGGAAACATCACCGCAGCGCAATCAAAGGGTTAAAGCACCGGGTTGCGGAGGGTTTCCTCCGCTCTTCGATGCCTGCAGGGGATGCTCTGTGATCAGGGCTGTGTTTGTTACAGCCCGATCCCAGCGCAGCTGCGGCAACCGGGTGTGCAAAACTCCGATGTCTGCAGCGACGTCTAAAGACATCGCTGCAGACAAACGACCTGAAGTGCCCGCCGTCAAAAGACGATGGGCAGACGTTAAGAAGTTAAAGGGGTTGTCTCACTACATTGATTAATCTTACCTCAGTGCTGTTTTCTTTGTTTCATTTTGAATTCAGGGGCGTGTTTACTGGCTTCCACTAGACTGCAGTAGAAGACAGGTCTGTAGCTATAGTGACCAGCACTGGCAGCCTATCAGGAGAGATCAAACAGGTCTGTAGCTGTAGAAACCTAAAGGAGCTGATGCAGCCCATACAAGAGGTGACATCTAGGAATAGGTAGGACACTGGTAATGGACACATATTGCAAAGTGACTTGTTTTTGCAAGATCTTAAACATAAAAAACAATTCTTGTAGTGAGACAACCCCTTTAAAGGCTTTACCAACAATACTAAGTGAAATTGCAAAGATAGGATCAGTGGGAGACCATTCGCTTTGACCACTGCTGATTCATTTGAATTTCATCTATCTGATCCTCATCAGGATTGTGATGCTCCTGTGGGTTTGTGCATGCACTGTACAGAAAGTTATGGCATATCATTATTGTAATATGCCACAACACTTTAAGATGGTAATACACCTTTAAAGAGCCATTTGAGAGAGTCTCACTTGCTCAGCTGCTTAGGGCATCCTGACAATCAGGACTTTAAATGGAGCAGCAGAGTACGTGTTCACCCGCTGTTCCATTCAAACTGCAAGACGGCAGCTTGGAAGCTCGCTCAGATCCCACTGATCTTGCATTTCTCACAAGCAGAAAGGTAATAATTGCTATAGGCTAGAATACCTTTGTTGCCACATACATAGAGCCATAAAGTTTTCAGTAGCCCATACACATAGCCGTGTGTGGCTTATTTTATTTTTTTTACAGGCGGAGTGTATTTAGGGTATGTTCATACGGCATGTTGGATCCGTTTTTGCATCTGTTTTTAGATATGTGTTTGGATCCATGTTTCAGACCCTAATCGGACTCTTGCATCTAACAATGTGCAGTGTGATTTACATTGTTCGGTGTTCAGACGAGTGATCGCCGATGTGTGTTTTACATGTGTCTTTCTGATGCGTCTTCAGGTCCGCTCAATAGGGCAGGTGTCCTATTTAAAACTAAAGGGTGCGTTCCTTCTGCAGCCAAAACGCATCCAAACACGCACCTACGTGTTGAATGCGTTTTGGGTGCGATTTCCACAGCACTTGAATGCGTTTTTCAGATCCAAAAACGGATCCAACACACCGTGTAAACATACCCTGATATTTCACAGCATTGTGCAGACATTATCATTATTCACATTGCTTTCTGTCCCCATTGGGGCTCCCAGTCTAAATTCCAGATTAATCTTATCACTATGTTTTTAAGGTGTAAGGGAAACCGGAGTACCAAAAGGAAGCCCAGGGAGAACATACGGACTCCTTACTGATGTTTCCTTGGTGGGATTTGAACCAAGAACCCCAGGGCTGCAAGGCAACAATGCTAACCACTGAGCCACCATGCCAGTGTTTCAAAAAGGGCCTAATAGGCAAGTACATATAAAAGATGCAGGGGGCTTTGTTAAGCCACTATTTGCAATCATCACCCTACAGCGACATTGGGGATGTGCCGATTAGGTAACACAGGGGTCCCAACTCTCAGTTAATCACTTATGTGTGGTAAACACTATTAATCATGGTATCTAAGGGTGCTTTCACACAGCGCAGTTTGAGTGCAGTTTTACCTGCGCTCCAATTATGTATCTTTATTACCAGCAAGCTTCTTTCAGTTGTCTAAACTGTTTGGAAAGTGAGTAATCAATTAGTATGCCTGTAATCCACAAGACTTCAAACACTGTAATTGATTACTCCTTGAAAACACCTTTTGAACAATTTAGACAACTGAAAGAAGTTTGGCTGGTAATAAAGGCAGTTTAATTGGAGCACATTTTAAAACTGCAACCAAAACTGCGTTTGTTTGAAGCACCCTAAGGCTATGTTCACAGGGCCCTTAAAATGGGGCCGTATTTCGGTCCGTAATTACGCGCCGAAGTGCCCCAAATTTACGGGCCGGAAACGGCCCATTCATTACGGTAATTCACAGTTCTCATAGAGAATATGGATTACGTCTCCTCTCCCCGCCGGCGAAGCCGCCGGGCGGGGAGATAATTGACATGTCACTTTCTAGCGGCGTATACGCGCCGCTAGCAAATGATAGTCTATGGGCCGCGAAGTGCCGGCCCCCTGCTTTTCTCCCCCGCTCCCGCCCCGCCCGTCCACACGGCGTAATTGCGGGCGAAATTCCGCCCCGCAATTAAGCCGTGTGAACATGGCCTAAGGGTGCTTTCACACGGTGTGTTTTTGATGCGGTTGTTTTATGCGTTTTTTGTGCAGGAAGGCACAGCAATTAATGCTGTACATTGTTGCCCAAAAAACGCATCTAAAACAACGCACTAAATACGCACCGTGTGAAAGCACTCTAAGGGATTAACGATTCAGCTCCAATCCCAGCCATTACAGCTGGCACTTCCTGGGATTGCTCCTGAGCCCCGTGCTATTTGTGACTCAGAGGGCAGATGTTGAATTAAAGTAGTATCCGGTATGTAGGATTTCAGCATTTTTGATCCTTTGTTTCTGTGGTAAAAAAGCCTCTTTCAGAAGGGCCTGACCGCAGCCCATTTCCCTCTCCCCATTACAATAAACATCCCCATCAAAAATACTTGTTTATGATGAAGTCAAAAACGGCATTTCTTCTAAATACTTTGATGCTTAGTTTTGACCTATTGGACGTTTTATAATGACGACCATATTTTTTCTCAGTATTTCCCTGCCTGTTCCATAACCTCTCACTTTATTGCAATCAATAATTTCACACATCTGTATTGCTATGATGTGAGACATGTCAGGCTGCTGGCTAATAAAACAGTTTCACGGATCTGGGTCAGTAGTCAGACCGTATATATAATAAAAGGCTGGAAGCTCGGATGTACTTCATTACCGTTCTGATGTATTTGCTAACGGCTTTCATAAGGAGAGATGAATGTTCGATGTCTTCATAGAAAGTCAGGCCATTAACAGTTTTTAGGGGTCAACACCATTACTTTGTGTGTGTTGTTTTTTTCTTTTTACACGTACCCATCAGAGCTGCTAATGGTATATGCTATTCCATAATACAGAGCTTGTGTTAGGGGTTTGCTTTAGAATCTACACCAAATAATGTATTTTTAAGGCTTTTGCGAAATATTATTTAGTGTGGAAGAAAGGCTACCAACAGGAAAACGTTCGCTTTATCCATAGAGCCCTTCAATCCTAGCTTCACATAAAAGCTACTTGAAAAGAACAAAACCTCACTGGGGTTTACAAATCCTTTTTTTTTTATGTAAGTGATAGTCTCTATTTTTTTCAGCAGTGTTTGGGTTTCCCAAGCAACCTACCTCTCCAGAAACCTGTCTAAAAATCCAAAAACCTTAACTCCATTTTCTTCTAACCCCTTTTAGTTGATTAACTACTATCCTGCACCCAACAGCCAGAGTCTTCCCTCCCTCTGTTTCATTTTTGACGTATTAATTTATTTATTTTATACATTTATAGAGTGGTGTTATATTCCACAGCACCATATAGAAATTAAGCGTATAACTGAAGTAAGCCCGCTCTCCACATCAGGTCTCCTAGGCAGTCAATTCTGGGCGTTCTCATCGGGGGCACGGAGATTAACCCACGGATCTCTGGGTAGTACAGACTTTATGTGATGATATTTGAGGAGCTGGAGAAATATCGTTACTTAACAAACTATATAGATATTATCATTTACGCTTTATCCAATGGGGCTCACAATCTAAAAAAAAAAAAAAAATTATACTAGGGTGTGTAAGTGAACGCTTTGAAATTATTACTGCATTCTTTACAAATATAAATGTGGTCAGATGGTCAGAATTATATACAAATACAATCTAACCTGCTGATAACATCTAAACAATTGCAATGTTGGTCTTTTATTGTGTAAACATTCACAGTGTAGAGAGAAAGAAATAAAAAAAAAACTTTTTGTTAATGTCCGATAGATAGATAGATAGATAGATAGATAGATAGATAGATAGATAGATAGAGCCCTACAATCCTAGCTTCACACAAAAGCAACTTGAAAAAACTCACTTAGATAGATAGATTGATTGATTGATTGATTGATTGATTTGGGGCCAGGGTGGTCAAAAAAAGAAAAGAAAAACTAATACCTAGTTGTCCCCTGCCGATGTCGCTCCTGAGCTCTTGGGGAGTCACTCTTTTTTTCGACTTCTGGATGCTCCTTCCAACACAGAGGAGAGGCTGATGCTTCACTTACTTAAAATGGAGCCAGAGCCCCTACAGTGCGTCGAGACGAGAACTTGGAAGTCGAAAGGGGCCCCTAACTGGGAGCTCGGGAATACAGCAGTGTTGGACGCCTAGGTAAGTATCAGTTTTCTTATTTTCTAGACCATCCTGACACCGGTTGTTCCTGGACAACCCTTTTAAGGAGATGGGATTGATAGTATTGTATGTACTTTTTTGTAAACTTTACTGAAATAAATATTGCTATCTTGTATGGGAACCTTTGTGCTGTATCTTGTTAGAGAAGAATGTCTCCTTTTCTATTAATCATGTTCTTTTCCTCCTCCCTTCCTTCTTAACGCATCATTCACATTTAAAAGATGAAAAATAGCCCATCAGCTGGAGGCATGCGTTCACGTGCCTTCCAACAAAGTTTATGGGATTGAGGGATTTGGCTGGAGAGACAGAGGCAGAGCGAGACACACACTGAGACAGCTCTAATAAATGCTTAATTCACGTTGTTTAAAGGGGTATTCCAGTTTAATTGATTGGCTTTAAACATGTGGGCAAAGGTAAATAAACCTTCAAAATAGGTGGCACCGGCATACATTTCTCAAGTTCCGCTCAATACATTCAAACTGCAATGTCCATCCAATTTAAGCAGATGGGTTTGTGCTCAGTGATAGAAAGTAGCAATTAGCAATCCCAAAGCTTAGAAGTGTTCACGGCACTCACCCTTTTCTTCTGCAAATCTTTTTATTATTAAAATGGATATGGGAGTCGACAGAGAGACACAAGCGGGGCCTACAGCCACTTCGTGTCCTCCGATGCTTTCTCAAGGCATGATGGGGAGTAAGACGTAAGCACGTCTATTTAACTCCACCTTCGTGCTTTTCAATCAATCAATACTACAATACACAATACAATACTCAACTAAAGAGCTTTATAACAAAGTATTACATATTTACATCTGATTATAAAAATGAGGAAAGGTCGTTAATCTCATTTAAACCCAAAGGTCCTAATGCTTCCATACGCACATTCCAACTCGATTCTAACTGCAATCATTTTCTATGCCTATCACTAATATTCCTACCAGGGGTTACACGTTCTATGTAATAGCATACACCTGGGCTAATATAAAATGCACACTGCCTCGTGTGTATGGTGGTCTGGATATGGCAACTCTCCTAGTGCCGTCTTCAGCAAACATATATCAATCCGACCAAAGGGAATAGTAAAAACTCACGTTTATTCAAAGTCTTCATTCAAGTAAAAACAGTCCCTCAGACATACTTGTATTCCTTTTCAATAATCTGCTACAGCAGTATCCACGAGCAGTGAAAGACTCGATCCAGCTCAATCTCATGCAGCCGCAGTGCTAGTGAGAGCAGTATGGACAGGGGGCGTCACCCTCCAGCGGAAGCGACGTTTCGGAAGACAAACTCCTCCTTTCTCAAGCACAGGTAGGTGATTACAGACTATACTTATATAGGAGATTAATTATCATTATTAATTAGTAACTGTCTGACAACATTAAAAACATTTAAAAACATATGATTTCAGAACATACGTTTATCATTTTTATAGAAAAATATTCATGTTAAGGTTCTCATTTAGTCCCTTGGGGTTGAGTGTATCTAATTTAAAAATCCACATTGCTTCTCTGCGCAAGAGTGTTCTTTCTATTGTTGTACCTTCTAAGGGATAGACCTGTTCTAAAATACACCATCGGAGTTCAGACACTCCGTGGCGTCTCTCATGAAAATGACGGGCAACCGAGCTCTCTCCAAATTTTTTATTGTCATTGTCATCACTTTTGTCTATTTTTTTCTGGAACGTACGTATGGCTGAACGATGTTCATTTAATTCTGATTTTAAACATGCGGGTGGTCTGCCCCACATATCCCAAGCCACAAGGGCACTCAAAAAATAAATTGACATTTTTGCTATTGCAAGTATGCATACCTCTAATGATGATTTTGTGTCCTTTTGTGGTATGTGTGATATATGAACCACGTATAATGGCATGGCAATTTTGACAATTCATACACGGAAATGTCCCTTCTTTTTTTGTTGTTATACTCATAGTTTGTTTTTTATCCCTTATGTCTGATCTAATAAGCATATTCCCCAAGGTTTTAGCCTTTCGATAAATAAATCTCGGCGGTGTTTTAAACAAGTAACCGAATTTGGGATCAGTGGACAGTAGCGGCCAGTATTTTTTTATAATATATTCGATATTTTTACTTTGACATCCAAACTCACTAATGAATGAGAATCTATCCGTTGTTCTTCCCTTATTATTAGTTTGTAACAGCTCATCTCTATCCATGGCCAAAACATCTTGCCCCATAGTTTCCAATTTAGTTCTATCATATCCTCTTTGTGTGAATTTTTTAACTATCTTTTTCATCTGTTCAATATATGATGATGTGTCAGAGCAAATACGTCTAGCTCTGACAAACTGACTTTTTGGTATGCCATTGAATATACTAGGGGCATGGTGACTTGTTTTAAGTAAAAGATTGTTTTTTTCCATAGGTTTGGAATACAGTACGGTTTTTAATATACCTTCATGTTTCTGTATCTCAGCGTCCAAATAATGAACAACATGTTCACTAATGGTAGCTGAGAACCGGATTAACGGATGGCAAGAGTTAAGCATGTCAATGAAATTATTAAGCTGTTCACCAGTGCCCTTCCATAGCAACAGGATATCATCCACATATCTAAGCCACAATTCGACATGTGGATGGGAGCCTGATGGAAAGACATAGGTTTTTTAAAAAAACATCATATAGAGGTTAGCGAACCCCGGGGCTGCAGGCGAGCCCATAGAGGTGCCTTGTTGCTGTATGAAAAATTGTGCGCCAAACCTAAAATAGTTCTTAGTCAAAATTATGTCCAACAATGACATAATAAGATTAATCTGCTGGTTAGTTAAGGACGTGTCCTCACATAGTGTTGTTCTCACTGACTCTATCCCTTCCTCAAGTGGAAATGTTTGTATATAGAGATTTTATTCTAATGTGACTAAATGGGTAACATCTTTACAATCCAAGTTTTTTATAATTTTTAACAGTTCTGTAGTATCTTGTAGAGAACGTTGATCCCGTTTAACATGTTTTTGCAAAAATTGGTCCACATAAATAGCAATTTTTTCAAATATCGAGTTAACCCCTGAGACTATAGGTCGTCCTGGGGGATTGGTGGCAGATTTGTGTACCTTAGGTACAAGGTAAAAGATAGGGACCTGGGATGTTCATTATACAAAGAATTTTTAATCGTTCACTTATGATGCCATTTTCTGTGGCATCCTCACAAAATTTCTATATCAATGTATTAAATTCTTTAGTGGGTCTCTATCAATTTTTATATACGATCTCATCCGACAGTTGTATATGTGCCTCCTGTATATAGTGACTAGTGTCCATTATAACGGTTGCTTCCGCCTTTGTCGGCTTTTTTTATGGTAATTGTTTTATTCACTTTTTAACTCTTTCATTGCCTGCCATTCTTTGCTATTAAAATTTTTTAAACTTCCTACAATGTTTCTCTGCATTATACTGAGCATTGTTATTAAATTTTAATTCTACTTCTTTATTAACCGCCTGTGCAAACGTATCCAGTGTGGTATTATTTATGGGTGGATCAAAACTGACTCTCTTTGAGAATACGTCTTGGATGTATAGTGCTGTTCAGAATTTTCTTTTTTAATATCACAGAAAAACATTTTAAGCCGTATTGTATGACATAACCTATGCAAATCCACATTAAATTGAAACAGATCATTATGATTAGATGGAACGAAGTTTAGTCCTTTATTTAAGACATCTTCCTGATTTGGAGTTAATGTCTTAGAGGAAATATTATGGAAGAGATGTTCTATGGTTTCTTCTTTGGTCTGCCACGACTTTTTGTGGTGGTTTCTCTGCCATAATTGTTCCCATTTTCGCGATCGTCGTGTTGTGGGTTTTTTTTCTAAAAAATCCTCCTGTTTTTTAGAGCGTAAGGCCATTCTATTGGATACAGAGTCCTCTGAACCCGAAGCACTGGTATCACTAGTATCTCTAACTGTGTTATGTCCTTGTTTTCGAATATACGACCTATATCGAGACCTATCTTCTGCCCAGGTATACACTTTATTTAGCTGGTAATCGCGTGTGTCTCGCTGAAACTTTCTTAATTTATTTTGCAACAGCTGAGCTTGTAATTTAGCAATGTTGTTTATTAATTCATCATTAATACGAACAAACATTTCTGTTGTAATAGAGCGTTTCAGCTCATCCTCTGTATTTTTGATCTCCTCTCTTACTTTTTCTATAGCCAACTGTAAATGTTGTATCGTCAAAAATATTAAATCGATCGCATACCTGTTGCTGATGGCATACCAGCGGTCTTTGTATGCTTGGTCGTCTTGTAATAATATTGGTTGTAAAGGGTCCTCTAGGTATTCTCTGAGCCTTTGCATACTCAGTTAGTGCCGATGCATGGGATAAGAGTGCTGTTTCTTTCTTTTTCAATTGAGTTAATTTCTTGGGTAAATCCAGCTGGCAATCATTCTGTGTTTCCAATCCCAATCCGGCATCTTGAGCGCGTTTAAGGATAGACGCTTTATCATGTTCTGAAAAACAAAAAGTCTCTGCCCTCCTGTCCGTTTCACTTGCAATCACTTCATAGGACATAATGAGTCCGTTAATACAGTCCCAGAATTGGAGAAGAAAATGTACAACGTAATAGCATATACCTGGGCTAATATACAATGCACACTGCCTCGTGTGTATGGTGGTTACACGTTCTATCCCTGCAAACTGAATCTTTGAAGTGTCTCCTACATGTATTTCTTGCATGTGTGAAACAAATCTCGAAGCACCCTTCCCTGTTCTTATAGAATAGAGATGTTTTCAAATCCTCTTAAATAGCAGTTTAATTGTTTTACCTACATAGTAGAAACCGCAACTACACCATATCACATACACTACAAAATCTGTGTGGCAGGTAATGAAATCCTTCACTCTGTCGAATCTGACCAAGCTGTACATCCTTTTCGTTCCTCATATATCTACAAAAAGAACAGTTACCGCATTTATGATTACTAACTGGGATAAACACCATGTCTGAAGAAGGGAGCTAGTACTCTCGAAAGCTCACCATCAAATATACTCAGTTAGCCTGGAAAGGTATCGCCTGATTTCTTCACTCTTCTTCTAACTGGGATAAAATCTCCTAACCAATTTTTTCTCTCTTTTCCATAATCACTATGTATTAATTCATCCCGAATGTTTCTACAGCGTCTAAATGATATAATGAGAGGTAACTTAGCTCTTTCTTTTAAATCTTCATCAATCTCTAAAAGATTCCATTGCTTTCTGATTAAACTCTTTATATATACAGACATATCACTAAATTCGAATGAAAATATAGATCTATTCAATTCACCTTTCTTCCTTTTCCTATATAACAATTTTTGTCTATCCTGCCTAATTGCCCTAGAGAAAGCGATTGATATTGTCACCTCATCATAACCTCGAGATCTAAGTCTCTCCACTAATTCCATAGATTGTTCAATGAAATCCGAATACTCACTATTGTTGCGTCTTAACCTTAAAAATTGACCATAAGGAAGTGATCTCTTAACATGATTTGAGTGAAAGGTATCATAATGTAAGAGAGCATTTGTAGCATTAGGTTTTCTATATCCTCCCATCACAATTGTTTCCTTCTTAATTTCAATCTCAACATCCAGAAAAACTACCTTACTTCCACCAAAATTAGCTGTAAATTGCATGTTAACAGCATTCAAATTTATATACTCCACAAATTTACCTATTCTATTTCTGACCCTACCAAACTATCAGTATATCGTCAATGAATCTTGACCAATATACCAAATACTTCAAAAAAGGGTTACTTGTAGTATGTATATAATTATCTTCCCAACATGCTAAAAGCAAATTTGCAAAAGTCGGGGCAACCGGAGTACCCATCGCCGTCCCTGTTCTTTGTGTATACCAATGTTCACCAAAACAAAACGCATTGTGTCTTAACATAAATTGTAACAAGTCACATACATAACTAACAAACCTCAATTCCCTATTTGATCTCAACAAAAAGGACCGAATTGCTCTCATGCCATCATCATGTATAATCCTTGTGTACAGGCTGACAACATCAATTGTTGCCAACCTATACCCTGGGCACACATTCAGATTATCCAAATTCTTTAATAGTGACTTAGTATCTAATAGGAATGAGGGGACATTCTCCAGTATTGGACGCAATAACCAATCTGAATATTGTGAAACCGGTTCTGTAATTGACCCTATACCAGCAATAATGGGTCATCCCGGTGGACGTTCCAAACTCTTATGGACTTTTGGTAAAAAATACCACTTTCGATGGTTTTTCAATGAATCATTTTTCTGCTAGATGTTTTGACAAAAATATTCTCTTATATACCTCTCTGTAACAACTTTTGTAATTTCCCTTTAAAATATATGGTCTGATCTTTCTCCAATTTTTCATACGTATTCTTATCATGCAATTGACGATTTGCTTCATCTTTATAGTATATCAGCCCCTGGTCTGTGGGCTTCACCACTATCCTAGTGTTGTTCTTAATCTCCTTCAAAGCACCCAGTTCTTCATTAGTTAAATTCATGCTAATTTTTGGATATACCAGTGCTTTCATATCTCTTAATACTGCTTCTGAAAAATTAGATAGCATGGAGCTCAGAGACAAGGGAGGGGGGGGGGGGGGAATTATATTTTACACCACCTCGAAATTCCTCAGCATTTTAATTTTCCATTGTTTCTCCAATACTCTCATTTCCTTCATCAAGAAGAGCAAGTAAGTTTTCTGTTATCTCCTTATCCAGTGTTGACAAATCACTCCAAACCAAAAAACCCAATTTACTAATTCGTGTACTCTTTTCTCCTTCACTCACCCAACCTGTAGTTGAACTCGGTCTATTATGGAAAATCTTATACAGTTTAATTTTTCTCAGCGACTTACTCAAATCTATCTGAAATTTTGTGTAGTCAAACCTATTTGTCATACGAAA
Source organism: Phyllomedusa bahiana (assembly GCA_025379985.1). Classification (NCBI taxonomy): domain Eukaryota; kingdom Metazoa; phylum Chordata; class Amphibia; order Anura; family Hylidae; genus Phyllomedusa; species Phyllomedusa bahiana. The sequence continues at coordinate 6,983 of JAODAL010004558.1, read as the reverse complement.
ATGTAACCCTTTAGAGAGCAAAGACATACCTGCCTCAGAGATTTCAACATCAGACAGATTAATGACATTGGTTACACTTACAATTTCACTGCTTGTAGAATTACGAGGAGTAGGATTCTATACCTCCTCCATGAGACATGCTTCCTCTTGGTACCGCTTCCCATTAGGGGATAGCTTTTTCTTTTTTCTATCCCGTCGATGGACTCTCTGTCTAAAGGGAAAAAAAGATGCTGAGACAACATTGTCACGCATCAAAGTCCCAGTCCTTGATGTTTCCATTGGTTCTTCAGTAACACTCGAATCTGAGCCTGAGTGACCATAGGCCACGTTTGTGTCTCTGTGTCGACTCCTATATCCATTTTAAGGGGCCGTTCACACGGCTTATTTCGGCGCGGATTGGCGCCGTACTGCGCTCCGGATTTGCGCTGCAGTACGGCGCCAATCCGTCGCAGTAATTACGGTAATCACCATTCTCATAGAGAACAGTGGATTCCGTCGCTCCTTCCCGGGCGGGGAGAAACTGACATGCACATTATCCAGGCGCAATACGCGCCGTGGATAATGGAAGTCTATGGGGCCGGCGGGCCCCGCCCCCGCCCATTATTCAAGCCGGAATTGTGAGTGCAATCCGGCTCGCAATTACGTCTTGAATAAGCCGTGTGAACATGGCCTAATAATAAAAGGATTTGTAGAAGAAAAGGGTGAGTGCCGTGAATACTTCTAAGCTTTGGCAAAGGTAAATAAAGACTATTACCAAATACAATGATGTTCTCATCTTCAAAGTTGGGAGCAGATCTTATCTCTTGCTTTTGCACACAAGCTTCCCTAGTTACTGGTCACCTCTCTGCTCTTACAAGCTGCAGCAGCGGCCGGGAAAGTGGCGTAACTTCCTGCTCTGTTTTGTTATCTGAATGAAGGCAGCTTTTTACATTTCTTACGGACAAGCTTAAACCCTTTGGGAAATCAGGCGATAATTTTTAGAGGTTAGCAAGTATATTTGATGGAATCTTTCAAGAGTACTAGGTGTCTTCATCAAACACTATGTTATATAGCATAACAATTTCTGATGAACAGAGCTAGTACTCTAAAGAGCTTACCATCAAATATACTCAGCCTCAAAAAGATATTGCCTGGTTTCTTCACTTTTTCTGAAGTGTGAACAGAGTAGAAGGAAATCCCTTTTCTTCTGATAGTGTGAAGTCTTGAAAGTGAAAGCAGCAGCCATTAGACATTTATAGCATTTATTATTGATATGCCACGTATGTCTAAGATAGTAAAACCCCTTTAGTTGTATGACAGCCCTTGGGATTAGTTCAACCTGATTATATGGTGTTCAGACCAGATAAGGTTGTTGATCCATGGTATAGACTATAATTGTTGCTAGAAAACCAGTTTCATTGTTTCAGAATGCAGATAAATAAGATGTCGTCCGATCCATCCTCATTTCCATGCATTTCCTTGGACTTCTAGGCTACGTCTACACGGCAATGATTTACTGTGGGATTTTTAAACAGATTCGGGATTTAGAATCTTCAAAAATCCGACTGTAAATAATCCCTATAGACCTCAATAGAAAATTCGAGCTGTAGTCTACACAGCTCGGATTTTCTGAGATTGGATTCGCCGGTTTTTAAAAAAAAAAATTAGGACATATTTTATAATCTGCCGTATATCGCCTGAAAACGGCGGGTATAGTACTGTTCAATTGGAAGGGCTCCCGAAATCCGAAAACCGCAACAAAAAATTAAAATCGAGTGTAAACTTATACTAGTAATCTGACTAGTATTTTGTCCTTGCCATGTAGACGTACTATCTATGTAATGTGCTCTAAATCAAATCCTAGTTTATGAGCACCAATAAAAATGAATGTGGAACTATCACCTTTTCCTTCAATAAAAGATCTTCATTTAATGTTAGGTTTTCATGGTTTATGATGGGGAGGGATATATAAACTGGGATCTAAAGCTGCTATTGCTGCCATAGTGTCCTGTGACCTTTACAAAGCATAGTTCTCTTTACCTGACCTATGCTGACATTATTTATTGCCTAAAGGTTAATGACTGTTATAGACCTACATTATTTTGTATTGTCTCCTATGAAATTAACATAAAAATTATTTACACCTCAATACACAAAATATGTCATGCAGTTTAATGACAACTCTTCTCTCAAATAAAGGTTACAAGAATAGAATATTGTCCTCCTAAAAGCATTAAGCACTCAGGCTTAAAACTCCTTAACATCAGGGTGGACTAATCCTCAGTATACTGCTGCCAAATGGTAATCTCAGTGTGATAGGTGGAAGATTGTTTTATTGATAGGATTAGAAAACTTGGCATAGACCCCTAATGGATTAATTTTCCTTTGACAGCTCCTTTTTCTCCATCCTGACCCCTGTTGTAGGCTTTTGCCCTTCATATCTATAGGTTGTACCCCTGAACACTCTGGATTTTTCAATATTATGTTACATAACGTGTAACTTAAAGGGGTTTTGCCAGGACGTGCCTTATCTACTAAGAAGCTAATGTAAACAAGCCACGGAGCTGAGAGAGAGAGAGACAGACTGCCAGAGCACAGAGCTGCATAAGGGATCGTGTGAAATGCTCACTCAAATAATCCAACTACAACTTGTGGATTCTGTATACAAAAGACAACAGCTTTCTCCACAGCAGCTTGAAAGCTTCTTCATGTTCTCTGTCATCAGATAAAGCAGGGATCTACTCAGATAATCACACTACAACTAGGGGATTTTGTATACATATTTCTACCCGGTGCCTTGAAAGCTTCTGCAGCTCAGTCTCATCAGATAAGAAGCTTTCTCTGCGCAAGCTCGGCCAGCAGCTCTTGTCAGGTCGTATCTAATAGAAGCTTTGAAGTAACTAAGGGCAGGTAAGGAAGGCTGTAGCTCTCTCAGGCTGCAATTTTTGTAATCAAATATATTTAGAAAAGTAATTAAATACCCATTTTGGAGGATCCCACGTCAACATTACATCGTGGCAAAACCCCTTTAACTTTGAAATTGAACTTTGGATGTTACATATGTAATGTCTGTACTACGTTATACTTATGTCTTCTCTTCAACTAAAGGGTTTTTTGCTAAAAAACAAATGTATAGCCAGCTGCGGGGGTGCATGGAGAAACTAGTGGGTAACTGGCTAGATTATAGCAGTCCAGGCAGATGATTACCTTTTCCACCCTTTATAGCAGACAGTACAAACAGGTGGATGATATAGTCCAGAAATACGTTCAGGTAGGTTGTTTTGTTCCAACGAAGGGTGTCGCTTTGTTCCAAAGAGAGGGGTAAGTCCCTTGGCTCAATATGGTCTCCCAGTCTATTTTGTGACCGTTCTTCCACTAGTTCTACTTGGTTGAGTTTGAATGGGAATTATCCATGTGGGCATTGCAGAGGTTCATTATGCAAGTTTATGAACGTTGTCAATGCTATTTTTCACATATTTCAAGCGGTAGCCCTGTTCGTGACGACATCAATTGTAATAGTGATTTTGTGGTCTGTTATTGAGTGTGTTTCCTGCAAATTAAGCTATGTGGGCTGCACCAGTCTTCCCATAAAGAAAAGAATTAGTAAGCACATAGTGGATTCTAAGAATTGTAAGCATTAACTCCTCAGGTGCATCAAAGCACATGGACATGGAGGGTGTGTGGCCTCATTGAAATGTTATGGTATTGAGCGGGTTAAATGCTCCGTTAGGTTTATTATTACGAAGGGAAGTTTAAAAACGAAACATCCGATAGGTTTGAATTTTAGAATTGATTTATTGTATATATATTGTGGGAGATTAGCTTGAAAAAATGGGTTCTTTGGATGCAAAACAATTGGGTATTTATTTATACCTCAAAACACACAAAAATACAGCAAAACAGGAACAAAACAGTCTCCAGCCAGAGTTAGCACACCATCACGTACGGTCCATACATAGTACAGGCAGGTGGCTTAGCTTCAGCCAAATAAACGTCTGGCAGCATACGAACTTGTGGTGTGGTTTTCGTCCACAATCAGGGTTGCAGGACAGAGTCCTGGAGCTCCTTCCCAAGCTCCCAACTGCAGCACTTTCTGGAGGGAATGGCAACAGAATCCTCAGGTTACACTAATCAACTGAGGTCTGCAGCTAGCAGGCTTTTAAAGGCCTCAAAGAGGTCCAGAAGAAACGCGGACCGGACCGTGGGGATGGCCTCCCACCCTCGCTACAGCCTTCCCAGAAAAGGAGCCCATGAAAGCTTCGTAGCAGCTATACTAACTAACAAACTGGTCAGCAACCTAATGTCACCAATTACGATGCTTCTTTTCTTCACCAATCTCCTTGGACTCAGTGGCACATAGACTGCAGTTCTGGTGCTGCTGTGTGGGTACCTGGAACACCTGGGGTGTCCTGACGGACTGTCCATTATGACATCCCTGATACGGTACCTTGATATGCCGTATAACAATCTCCTTGGCACATATCTATCAGTTACCACTTTTCCTGGTGGCTGCCTGCAATATATATATGTTGTGTAAATATATAATATTGAATAGTTTATTCTGTTTTTTTTCCATTTGTTACATAAGATGTTTGTGCAAACAGGCCCCCCTGGGATCAGTGTGGTTATGTGTGCACATGGTTTTGTTTGATTAGTTTTCCATAGTTTTTTAAATTTTCCGGTGTCTTGTGTTTAAATGCTACGAATAAGAGTTCATTACTTGAAACGGGTCAGCTGGATTTCCGATGCTGCTTTTTATTTTTGTCTTTCAATGGATCTTCAAAAAAGATTGGATACCTATTCTTACCAACAGAGTTTGTTTTTTTTGCAAACTAAACTTGCCCTAGATTACCAGGACATTGACATGATACGTTCTTTACTGAATAGCTTAGTGTGGAATAGCGTGGATTGCTACATTATTCCACACTAAAGTTTTAAAAAGGTATTCCAACATTTAACGACTTGAAGGAAGACAACAGGACAATCTTGTAGCCTCTGTCAAGTAAATGTAGGACAGTAAATATAGTTAGTGGGTTGCAAAAGTATGTTTTATATCAAGCATCACAAAGTAGCAAGTATTTGTGAAGTGTAAAGAAAATGATACATGCTACTCCAAATTTTTGCAAATTAAAAAAATGAAGTGTGGTGTTGGTGTCAGTCCACTGTATTCTAATACCCATAAATAAAATCCAGTGTGACCTATTGCCTTAAGAAGTCAGATAATTAGTAAATAAGTACTATTTATTCTCAGTATAACTACAGCTAACTTGTGAAGTCTTCAGAGGTTTGTTAGAAAACATTAGTGAACAAACAGCATCATGAAAAGAAAGGAACACACCAGATAGCTCAGGGATAAAGTTGTGGCAAAGTGTATTGCAGGGTTAGATTTTAAAATATTTGCCCAAACTCTGAACATCTAACAGACTTCTGTTCAATCCAAAATTTAACTTTTTGCCAAAATAAACGCTGTGTGTTAATGAAAGCCAACACTGCACAACACCCAGAATACACCATCCCCACCTTGAAGCATGGTGGTGGCAGCATCATGCTGGGGGGAGACTTTGATTCAGCAGGGTTTGGAAAGCTGCTCAAAGTTGGTGGGCAGAAGGACGGTGCTAATTACAGGACAATCCTGGAGAAAAACCTGTTAAAAGCTGCAAAAGACTTGAGATTGAGACGTAGGTTCACCTTCCAGCAGGAACAACGACCCTAAACATACAGCCAAAGCTACAATAGAAGGGTTTACATCAAAGCATATTCATGTGTTAAAATGACCCAGTCAAATTCTAGACCTGAATCCCATTGAATATCTGTGGCAGGACTTGAAAATTGCTGTTCACAAACGTTCATTAACCATTCTGACTTAGCTAGAGCTATTTTGCAAAGAACAATGGGCAAGAATTCCAGCCTCTAGATGTGCAAAGCTGGTAAAGACATATCCCAATAGACTGCAGCTGGCATGGCAGCAAAACAATGCAAACACAACACAGTATCAGCAGCTCTCAATAAACGCCCAAAAAAAACAGTGAAAGTGAATGTAGGATATTTTTCTGCCATGTGCACCTACACTAATTTCTTTAAAATTGTTTTGGATGTGCTGACCATTTTTTTTTGGATTGTTTGCATGGGGGAGTGGCTCGCCTCCATTTTGGTTGTGCACTCTGCCCATCCACACAGACTGTTTTTAATCAGAGCAGACTGTAGTTGGGGCCTTTTCTCCCTGAAAATATGGAAGTCTGAACTGACACCAAGGGAGGTAAAATGTCAGAGTAGGTTCCCATCTGTACTGAGGTCACCTTGTCGCAGTGGATGGGCACTTACAGTTCGGAACAAAAATGTAGAACCTTAAAGAATGTTAAATTTTCATATATCCTAAAGTAGCAGAAATGCATTATAAAAAATACCTATATTCAGTTAGACAGTTTTATGACAGCTGATATTGTGTTGTGTTTGCATTCCTTGCTGCCACGCCACCGTGCACCTACACTTATGTCTTTAAAATTATTTAGGGTGTGCTGACAAATTTTTGTTTTTTGATTTTTCTTTTTTGGATTTCAAGGGGTATAAAGACTATTGCAACCCACTGCATGTGTGTGTGTATATTACTCTCTGTCTCTCCCTCCCAGTATATCCATAGGGCTGTATATGATTGTATACCTCAAGGAGAAAAGTATGGAATGAAATGGCATCGTAGACTTTGTTATTCCAAATAGCTGTATAAAATAAAAAGTGTCATTTTATTTTCAATGGGGCCTTAGAGGTGATTTATCCCACCGATATTCCCCATGTACGCAAGATTATACTGTAGATCACTAAAGCGATCTGAAGACCAATAAACAGGGCAACATTTTTTTATGCTCTACTTTATAACATTATTACCTTTCATTAAATGAGGATAATAGAAGGTTCCAACTAAAGAGATCTAATACTGTGAATAACATAAAAGAAGTAGGTAAAAAAGAAATGTCCAATTTTTTTTGGGTGAAAGAAATGACGGAAAAATT